>JANJXV010001178.1:5000-10000 GCA_024803745.1 Megascapheus bottae | reverse complement strand
GGTTAGGGTTAGGTTAGGGTTAGGGTTAGGGTTAGGGTTAGGGTTAGGGTTAGGGTTAGGGTTAGGGTTAGGGTTAGGGTTAGGGTTAGGTTAGGGTTAGGGTTAGGGTTAGGGTTAGGGTTAGGGTTAGGGTTAGGGTTAGGGTTAGGGTTAGGGTTAGGGTTAGGGTTAGGGTTAGGGTTAGGGTTAGGGTTAGGGTTAGGTTAGGGTTAGGGTTAGGGTTAGGGTTAGGGTTAGGGTTAGGGTTAGGGTTAGGGTTAGGGTTAGGGTTAGGGTTAGGGTTAGGGTTAGGGTTAGGGTTAGGGTTAGGGTTAGGGTTAGGGTTAGGGTTAGGGTTAGGGTTAGGTTAGGTTAGGGTTAGGGTTAGGGTTAGGGTTAGGGTTAGGGTTAGGGTTAGGGTTAGGGTTAGGGTTAGGTTAGGGTTAGGGTTAGGGTTAGGGTTAGGGTTAGGGTTAGGGTTAGGGTTAGGGTTAGGGTTAGGGTTAGGGTTAGGGTTAGGGTTAGGGTTAGGGTTAGGGTTAGGGTTAGGGTTAGGGTTAGGGTTAGGGTTAGGGTTAGGGTTAGGGTTAGGGTTAGGGTTAGGGTTAGGGTTAGGGTTAGGGTTAGGGTTAGGGTTAGGTTAGGGTTAGGGTTAGGGTTAGGGTTAGGGTTAGGGTTAGGGTTAGGGTTAGGGTTAGGTTAGGGTTAGGGTTAGGGTTAGGGTTAGGGTTAGGGTTAGGGTTAGGGGTTAGGGTTAGGGTTAGGGTTAGGGTTAGGGTTAGGGTTAGGGTTAGGGTTAGGTTAGGGTTAGGGTTAGGGTTAGGTTAGGGTTAGGGTTAGGGTTAGGGTTAGGGTTAGGGTTAGGGTTAGGGTTAGGGTTAGGGTTAGGGTTAGGGTTAGGGTTAGGGTTAGGGTTAGGGTTAGGGTTAGGGTTAGGGTTAGGGTTAGGGTTAGGGTTAGGGTTAGGGTTAGGGTTAGGGTTAGGGTTAGGGTTAGGGTTAGGGTTAGGGTTAGGGTTAGGGTTAGGGTTAGGGTTAGGGTTAGGGTTAGGGTTAGGGTTAGGGTTAGGGTTAGGGTTAGGGTTAGGGTTAGGTTAGGGTTAGGGTTAGGGTTAGGGTTAGGGTTAGGGTTAGGGTTAGGGTTAGGGTTAGGGTTAGGGTTAGGGTTAGGGTTAGGGTTAGGGTTAGGGTTAGGGTTAGGGTTAGGGTTAGGGTTAGGGTTAGGGTTAGGGTTAGGGTTAGGGTTAGGGTTAGGGTTAGGGTTAGGGTTAGGGTTAGGGTTAGGGTTAGGGTTAGGGTTAGGGTTAGGGTTAGGGTTAGGGTTAGGGTTAGGGTTAGGGTTAGGGTTAGGGTTAGGGTTAGGGTTAGGTTAGGGTTAGGGTTAGGGTTAGGGTTAGGGTTAGGGTTAGGGTTAGGGTTAGGGTTAGGGTAGGGTTAGGGTTAGGGTTAGGGTTAGGGTTAGGGTTAGGGTTAGGGTTAGGGTTAGGGTTAGGGTTAGGGTTAGGGTTAGGGTTAGGGTTAGGTTAGGGTTAGGGTTAGGGTTAGGGTTAGGGTTAGGGTTAGGTTAGGGTTAGGGTTAGGGTTAGGGTTAGGTTAGGGTTAGGGTTAGGGTTAGGGTTAGGGTTAGGGTTAGGGTTAGGGTTAGGGTTAGGGTTAGGGTTAGGGTTAGGGTTAGGGTTAGGGTTAGGGTTAGGGTTAGGGTTAGGGTTAGGGTTAGGGTTAGGGTTAGGGTTAGGGTTAGGGTTAGGGTTAGGGTTAGGGTTAGGGTTAGGGTTAGGGTTAGGGTTAGGGTTAGGGTTAGGGTTAGGGTTAGGGTTAGGGTTAGGGTTAGGGTTAGGGTTAGGGTTAGGGTTAGGGTTAGGGTTAGGGTTAGGGTTAGGGTTAGGGTTAGGGTTAGGGTTAGGGTTAGGGTTAGGGTTAGGGTTAGGGTTAGGGTTAGGGTTAGGGTTAGGGTTAGGGTTAGGGTTAGGGGTAGGTTAGGGTTAGGGTTAGGGTTAGGGTTAGGGTTAGGGTTAGGGTTAGGGTTAGGGTTAGGGTTAGGGTTAGGGTTAGGGTTAGGGTTAGGGTTAGGGTTAGGGTTAGGGTTAGGGTTAGGGTTAGGGTTAGGGTTAGGGTTAGGGTTAGGGTTAGGTTAGGTTAGGGTTAGGGTTAGGGTTAGGGTTAGGGTTAGGGTTAGGGTTAGGGTTAGGGTTAGGGTTAGGGTTAGGGTTAGGGTTAGGGTTAGGGTTAGGGTTAGGGTTAGGTTAGGGTTAGGGTTAGGGTTAGGGTTAGGGTTAGGTTAGGGTTAGGGTTAGGGTTAGGGTTAGGGTTAGGGGTTAGGGTTAGGGTTAGGGTTAGGGTTAGGGTTAGGGTTAGGGTAGGGTTAGGGTTAGGGTTAGGGTTAGGGTTAGGGTTAGGGTTAGGGTTAGGGTTAGGGTTAGGGTTAGGGTTAGGGTTAGGGGTTAGGGTTAGGGTTAGGGTTAGGGTTAGGTTAGGGTTAGGGTTAGGGTTAGGGTTAGGGTTAGGGTTAGGGTTAGGGTTAGGTTAGGGTTAGGGTTAGGGTTAGGGTTAGGGTTAGGGTTAGGGTTAGGGTTAGGGTTAGGGTTAGGTTAGGGTTAGGGTTAGGGTTAGGGTTAGGGTTAGGGTTAGGGTTAGGGTTAGGGTTAGGGTTAGGGTTAGGGTTAGGGTTAGGGTTAGGGTTAGGGTTAGGGTTAGGGTTAGGGTTAGGGTTAGGGTTAGGTTAGGGTTAGGGTTAGGGTTAGGGTTAGGGTAGGTTAGGGTTAGGGTTAGGTTAGGGTTAGGGTTAGGGTTAGGGTTAGGGTTAGGGTTAGGGTTAGGGTTAGGGTTAGGGTTAGGGTTAGGGTTAGGGTTAGGGTTAGGGTTAGGGTTAGGGTTAGGGTTAGGGTTAGGGTTAGGGTTAGGGTTAGGGTTAGGGTTAGGGTTAGGGTTAGGGTTAGGGGTTAGGGTTAGTTTAGGGTTAGGGTTAGGGTTAGGGTTAGGGTTAGGGTTAGGGTTAGGGTTAGGGTTAGGGTTAGGGTTAGGGTTAGGGTTAGGGTTAGGGTTAGGGTTAGGGTTAGGGTTAGGGTTAGGGTTAGGGTTAGGGTTAGGGTTAGGGTTAGGGTTAGGGTTAGGGTTAGGGTTAGGGTTAGGGTTAGGGTTAGGGTTAGGGTTAGGGTTAGGGTTAGGGTTAGGGTTAGGGTTAGGGTTAGGGTTAGGTTAGGGTTAGGTTAGGGTTAGGTTAGGGTTAGGGTTAGGGTTAGGGTTAGGGTTAGGGTTAGGGTTAGGGTTAGGGTTAGGGTTAGGGTTAGGGTTAGGGTTAGGTTGGTTAGGGTTAGGGTTAGGTTAGGGTTAGGGTTAGGGTTAGGGTTAGGGTTAGGGTTAGGGTTAGGGTTAGGGTTAGGGTTAGGGTTAGGGTTAGGGTTAGGGTTAGGGTTAGGGTAGGGTTAGGGTTAGGGTTAGGGTTAGGGTTAGGGTTAGGGTTAGGTTAGGGTTAGGGTTAGGGTTAGGGTTAGGGTTAGGGTTAGGGTTAGGGTTAGGGTTAGGGTTAGGGTTAGGGTTAGGGTTAGGTTAGGGTTAGGGTTAGGGTTAGGGTTAGGGTTAGGGTTAGGGTTAGGTTAGGGTTAGGGTTAGGGTTAGGGTTAGGGTTAGGTTAGGGTTAGGGTTAGGTTAGGGTTAGGGTTAGGGTTAGGGTTAGGGTAGGGTTAGGGTTAGGGTTAGGGTTAGGGTTAGGGTTAGGGTTAGGGTTGGTTAGGGTTAGGGTTAGGGTTAGGGTTAGGGTTAGGGTTAGGGTTAGGGTTAGGGTTAGGGTTAGGGTTAGGGTTAGGGTTAGGGTTAGGGTTAGGGTTAGGGTTAGGGTTAGGGTTAGGGTTAGGGTTAGGTTAGGGTTAGGGTTAGGGTTAGGGTTAGGGTTAGGGTTAGGGTTAGGGTTAGGGTTAGGGTTAGGGTTAGGGTTAGGGTTAGGGTTAGGGTTAGGGTTAGGGTTAGGGTTAGGGTTAGGGTTAGGGTTAGGGTTAGGGTTAGGGTTAGGGTTAGGGTTAGGGTTAGGGTTAGGGTTAGGGTTAGGGTTAGGGTTAGGGTTAGGGTTAGGGTTAGGGTTAGGTTAGGGTTAGGGTTAGGGTTAGGGTTAGGGTTAGGGTTAGGGTTAGGGTTAGGGTTAGGGTTAGGGTTAGGGTTAGGGTTAGGGTTAGGGTTAGGGTTAGGTTAGGGTTAGGGTTAGGGTTAGGGTTAGGGTTAGGGTTAGGGTTAGGGTTAGGGTTAGGGTTAGGGTTAGGGTTAGGGTTAGGGTTAGGGTTAGGGTTAGGGTTAGGGTTAGGGTTAGGGTTAGGGTTAGGGTTAGGGTTAGGGTTAGGGTTAGGGTTAGGGTTAGGGTTAGGGTTAGGGTTAGGGTTAGGGTTAGGTTAGGGTTAGGGTAGGGTTAGGGTTAGGGTTAGGGTTAGGGTTAGGGTTAGGGTTAGGGTTAGGGTTAGGGTTAGGGTTAGGGTTAGGGTTAGGTTAGGGTTAGGGTTAGGGTTAGGGTTAGGTAGGTTAGGGTTAGGGTTAGGGTTAGGGTTAGGGTTAGGGTTAGGGTTAGGGTTAGGGTTAGGGTTAGGGTTAGGGTTAGGGTTAGGAGGTTAGGGTTAGGGTTAGGGTTAGGGTTAGGGTTAGGTTAGGGTTAGGGTTAGGGTTAGGGTTAGGGTTAGGGTTAGGGTTAGGGTTAGGGTTAGGGTTAGGGTTAGGGTTAGGGTTAGGGTTAGGGTTAGGGTTAGGGTTAGGGTTAGGGTTAGGGTTAGGGTTAGGGTTAGGTTAGGGTTAGGGTTAGGGTTAGGTTAGGGTTAGGGTTAGGGTTAGGGTTAGGGTTAGGGTTAGGGTTAGGTTAGGGTTAGGGTTAGGGTTAGGGTTAGGGTTAGGGTTAGGGTTAGGGTTAGGGTTAGGGTTAGGGTTAGGGTTAGGGTTAGGGTTAGGGTTAGGGTTAGGGTTAGGGTTAGGGTTAGGGTTAGGGTTAGGGGTTAGGGTTAGGGTTAGGGTTAGGGTTAGGGTTAGGGTTAGGGTTAGGGTTAGGGTTAG
>JANJXV010001177.1:0-181105 GCA_024803745.1 Megascapheus bottae | reverse complement strand
CCTCCATTCCATGACTTCACAAACTTCCATTGTGACGTCACAGACATCCATTCTATGTGTTCACACACCTCCATTCTATGACTTCACTCACCTCCATTTTATGACTTCACAAACCTCCTTTCTGAGTTGACACACCTCCATTCTATGACTTCACACACCTCCAATCTGAATTCACACACCTCCATTCGATGACTTCACCCACCTCCATTCTATGACTTCACACACCTCCATTCTCCGACTTCACACCCCTCTAATTTGATTTCTCATACCTCCATTCTATGACTTCACAAACCTCCCTTCGTTGACTTCACAATACTCCATTCTATGGCTTCACACATCTACATTCTATGACTTCACACACCTCAATTCTGACTCACACAACTCCATTCTGTGACTTCACAAAACTCCATTCTATGATTTCAAATATCTCCATTCTATGACTTCACACACCTCCATCTATGATTGCACACACCTCCATTCTGAGTTCACACACCTCCATTCTGTGACTTCACACACCTCCATTCTGACTTCACACACCTCCATTGTATGATTTCACACACCTCCATTCTGTGACTTCACACACCTCCATTGTATGACTTCACAAACTTCCATTGTGACGTCACACACCTCCATTCTATGAGTTCACACACCTCCATTCTATGACTTCACACACCTCCATTCTGATTTCACACACCTCTATTCTATGACTTCGAACACCTACATTCTGACTTCACACACCTCCATTCTATGACTTCAGAGACCTCGAATCTGTGACTTCACTCACCTCCACTGTATGACTTCACACTTCTCCATTCTATTACTTCCCACACCAAATTTCTATGACTTCATCCACCTAAATTCTATGACTTCACACCTCCATTCTGACTTCACACATCTCCATTCTGTGACTTCACACACCTCCATTCTGACTTCACACATCTCCATTTTATGACTTCACACACCTTCATTTTTACTTTACAAACATCCATTCTATAACTTCACACACCTCCATTCTATGACTTCACACAGCTCCATTCTGTGACTTCACACACCTCCATTCTATGACTTCACACACTTCCATTGTGACGTCACACACCTCCATTCTATGAGTTCACACACCTCCATTCTGACTTCACACACCTCCATTCTATGACTTCACACACCTCCATTCTGAATTCACACAGCTCCATTCTGTGCCTTCACAAAACTCTATTCTATGATTTCACACACCTCCATACTATGACTTCACACAACTCCATCTATGACTTCACACACCTCCATTCTGACTTCACACACCTCTATTCTATGACTTCGCACACCTCCATTCTGACATCACTAACCTCCATTCTATGACTTCACATACCTTGAATCTGTGATTTCACTCACATGCACTCTATGACTTCACACTCCTCCATTCTATGACTACCCACACCTCCTTTCTATGACTTCACCCACCTCCAATCGATGACTACACACCTCCATTTTGACTTCACACACCTCCATTCTGTGACTTCACACACCCCCATTCTATGAGTTCACATACCTCCATTCTCTGACTTCACACACCTTCATTCTTACTTCAGAAACATCCATTCTATGACTTCACACACCTCCATTCTATGACTTCACAAAACTCCATTCTGTGACTTCACACACCTCCATTCTGAGTTCACACAACTCCATTCGGTGACTTCACACACCCTCATTCTATGATTTCACACACCTCCATTCTATGACTTCACTCATCCATTTTGATTTCACACACCTCCAATATATGACTTCAAACACCTCAATTCTGTGACTTCACACACCTCCATTCTATGACTTCATACCATCCATTCTGTGACTTCACACACCTCCATTCTATGACTTCACACACTTCCATTCTACGAATTCACACACCTCCATTCTGTGACTTTACACACCTCCATTCTGGGTTCACACACCTCCATTCTGTGACTTCACACTCCTGCAATCTGTGACTTCCCACACCTCCATTCTGTGACTTCACACACCTCCATTCTATGACCTCACACACCCACATTCTATGATTTCACACACCTCTATTCTATGACTTCACACATCCATTTTCATTTCATACACCTCCAATATATGACTTCAAACACCTCAATTCTGTGACTTCACACACCTCCATTCTATGACTTCATACCGTCCATTCTGTGACTTCACACACCTCCATTCTATGACTTCATACCGTCCATTCTGTGACTTCACACACCTCCATTCTATGACTTCACATACTTCCATTCTATGACTTCACACACCTCCATTTTGTGACTTTACACACCTCCATACTGAGTTCACACACCTCAATTCTGGGACTTCACACACCTCCAATCTGTGACTTCCCACACCTCAATTCTGTGACTTCACACACCTCCATTCTATGACTTCCCACACCTCCATTCTATGACTTCACACACGTCCATTCTGTGACTTCACACACCAACATTCTATGACTTCACACACCTCCATTGTGACTACACACACTACCATTCTATGAGTTCACACACCTCCATACTGACTTCACACACCTCCATTCTATGACTACACACACATCCATTCTATGATTTCACACACCTCCTTTCCATGACTTCACCCTACTCCATTCTATGATTTCACACCTCCATTCTGACTTCACACACCTCCATTCTGTGACTTCACACACCTCCATTATATGACTTCACACACCTCCATTCTATGACTTAACCACCTCCATTCTATGCCTTCACACACCTCCATTCTTTGACTTCACACACCTCCATTCTATGCCTTCACACACCTTCATTCTTACTTCACAAACATACATTCTATGACTTCACACTCCTACATTCTATGACTTCAAACACCTCCATTCTTTGACTTCACACACCTCCATTCTGTGTTCACACACCTCAATTCTGTGACTTCACACACCTCCATTCTGACTTCACACACCTCCATTCTATGACTTCACACACCTCCATTCTATGTCTTCACACACCTCCATTCTTTGACTTCACACACCTAAATTCGGACTTGACACATCTCCATTCTCTGACTTCACACACCTCCATTCTGAGTTCACACATCTCCATTCTATGACTTCACACACCTTCATTTTTACTTTACAAACATCCATTCTATAACTTCACACATCTCCATTCTATGACTTCACACACGTCCATTCTGTGACTTCACAAACCTCCATTCTATGACTTCACACACTTCCATTGTGACGTCACACACCTCCATTCTATGAGTTCACACACCTCCATTCTGACTTCACTCACCTCCATTCTGTGACTTCACACACCTCCATTCTGAATTCACACAGCTCCATTCTGTGCCTTCACAAAACTCTATTCTATGATTTCACACACCTCCATACTATGACTTTACACAACTCCATCTATAACTTCACACACCTCCATTCTGACTTCACACACCTCTATTCTCTGACTTCGCACACCTCCATTCTGACATCACACACCTCCATTCTATGACTTCACAGACCTCGAATCTGTGATTTCACTCACATGCACTCTATGACTTCACACTCCTCCATTCTATGACTTCAAACACCTCCACTCTTTGACTTCACACACCTCCATTCTGTGTTCACACACCTCAATTCTGTGACTTCACACACCTCCATTCTGACTTCACACACCTCCATTCTATGACTTCCCACACCTCCTTTCTATGACTTCACCCACCTCCAATCGATGACTACACACCTCCATTCTGACTTCACACAACTCCATTCTGTGACTTCACACACCCCCATTCTATGAGTTCACATACCTCCATTCTATGACATCACACACCTTAATTCTTACTTCAGAAACATCCATTCTATGACTTCACACACCTCCATTCTATGACTTCACAAACCTCCATTCTGTGACTTCACACACCTCCATTCTGAGTTCACACAACTCCATTCGGTGACTTCACACACCTCCATTCTGACTTCACACACCTCCATTCTATGACTTCACACACTTCCATTCTATGACTTCACACACCTCCATTCTGTGACTTCACACACCTCCATTCTGAGTTCACACACCTCCATTCTGTGACTTCTCACACCTCGATTCTGTGACTTCACACAGTTCCAATCTGTGACTTCACACACTTCCATTCTATGACTTCACACACCTCCATTCTATGACTTCACAAACATCTATTCTGTGACTTCAAACACCTCCATTCTATGACCTCACACACACTCATTCTATGATTTCACACACCTCCATTCTATGACTTCACACATCCATTTTGATTTCACACACCTCCAATATATGACTACAAACACCTCAATTCTGTGACTTCACACACCTCCATTCTATGACTTCATAACCTCCATTCTGTGACTTCACACACCTCCATTCTATGACTTCACACACTTCCATTCTATGACTTCACACACCTCCATTCTGTGACTTTACACACCTCGATTCTGGGTTGACACACCTCCATTCTGTGACTTCACACTCCTGCAATCTGTGACTTCCCACACCTCCATTCTGTGACTTCACAAACCTCCATTCTATGACTTCACACACCTTCATTCTTACTTCACAAACACCCATTCTATGACTTCACACACCTCCATTCTATGACTTCACACACCTCCATTCTGTGACTTCACACACCTCCATTTTATGACTTCACACACCTCCATTGTGACTACACACACCTCCATTCTATGAGTTCACACACCTCCATTCTATGACTTCACACACCTCCATTCTGAATTCACACAGCTCAATTCTGTGACTTCACAAAATTCCATTCTGACTTCACACACCTCCATTTTATGTATTCACACAACTCCATTCTGTGACTTCACACACCTCCATTGTGACGTCACACACCTCCATTCTATGAGTTCACACACCTCCATTCTGACTTCACAAACCTCTATTCTATGACTTCGCACACCTCCATTCTGACATCACACACCTCCAATCTATGACTTCACAGACCTTGAATCTGTGACTTCACTCACCTCCACTCTATGACTTCACACTCCTCCATTCTATGACTGCCCACACCTCCTTTCTATGACTTCACCCACCTTCATTCTATGACTTCACACAGCTTCATTCTTACTTCAGAAACATCCATTCTATGACCTCACACACCTCCATCTATGACTTCACCAATCTCCATTCTATGACTTCACACACCTCCATACTGAGTTCACAAAACTCCATTCGGTGACTTAACACACATCCATTCTGACTTCACAAACGTCCATTCCATGACTTCACACACTTCCATTCTATGACTTCACAAAGCTTCATTCTGTGACTTCACACACCTCCATTGTATGTCTTCACACACCTTCAATCTTACTTCACAAACACACATTCTATGACTTCACACGCCTCCATTCTATGACTTCAAACACCTCCATTCTTTGACTTCACACACCTCCATTCTGTGTTCACACACCTCAATTCTGTGACTTCACAAACCTCCATTCTGACTTCACGCATCTCCATTCTATGACTTCACACACCTCCATTCTATGTCTTCACACACCTCCATTCTTTGACTTCACACACGTAAATTCTGACTTGACACATCTCCATTCTGGGACTTCACACACCTCCATTCTGACTTCACACATCTCCATTCTCTGACTTCACACACCTTCATTTTTACTTTACAAACATCCATTCTATAACTTCACACACCTCCATTCTATGACTTCACACACCTCCATTCTGTGACTTCACATACCTCCATTCTATGACTTCACACACCTCCATTCTGAATTCACACAGCTCAATTCTGTGACTTCACAAAATTCCATTCTGACTTCACACACCTCCATTGTATGTATTCACACACCTCCGTTCTGTGACTTCACACACCTCCATTGTGACGTCACACACCTCCATTCTATGAGTTCACACACCTCCATTCTGACTTCACAAACCTCTATTCTATGACTTCGCACACCTCCATTCTGACATCACACACCTCCAATCTATGACTTCACAGACCTCGAATCTGTGACTTCACTCACCTCCACTCTATGACTTCACACTCCTCCATTCTATGACTGCCCACACCTCCTTTCTATGACTTCACCCACCTTCATTCAATGACTTCACACAGCTTCATTCGTACTTCAGAAACATCCATTCTATGACCTCACACACCTCCATCTATGACTTCACCAATCTCCATTCTATGACTTCACACACCTCCATACTGAGTTCACAAAACTCCATTCGGTGACTTAACACACATCCATTCTGACTTCACACACGTCCATTCTATGATTTCACACACTTCCATTCTATGACTTCACAAAGCTCCATTCTGTGACTTCACACACCTCCATTCTATGCCTTCACACACCTTCATTCTTACTTCACAAACACAGATTCTATGACTTCACACTCCTCCATTCTATGACTTCAAACACCTCCATTCTTTGACTTCACACACCTCCATTCTGTGATCCCACACCTCAATTCTGTGACTTCACACACCTCCATTCTGGCTTCACGCATCTCCATTCTATGACTTCACACACCTCCATTCTATGTCTTCACACACCTCCATTCTTTGACTTCACACACCTAAATTCTGACTTGACACATCTCCATTCTGTGACTTCACACACCTCCATTCTGACTTCACACATCTCCATTTTATGACTTCACACACATTCATTTTTACTTTACAAACATCCATTCTATAACTTCACACACCTCCATTCTATGACTTCACACACCTCCATTCTGTGACTTCACACACCTCCATTCTATGACTTCACACACTTCCATTGTGACTTCACACACCTCCATTCTATGAGTTCACACACCTCCATTCTGACTTCACACATCTCCATTCTATGTCTTCACACACCTCCATTCTGAATTCACACAGCTCCATTCTGTGCCTTCACAAAACTCTATTCTATGATTTCACACACCTCCATACTATGACTTCACACAACTCCATCTATGACTTCACACACCTCCATTCTGACTTCACACACCTCTATTCTCTGACTTCGCACACCTCCATTCTGACATCACACACCTCCATTCTATGACTTCACAGACCTCGAATCTGTGATTTCACTCACATGCACTCTATGACTTCACACTCCTCCATTCTATGACTTCAAACACCTCCACTCTTTGACTTCACACACCTCCATTCTGTGTTCACACACCTCAATTCTGTGACTTCACACACCTCCATTCTGACTTCACACACCTCCATTCTATGACTTCCCACACCTCCTTTCTATGACTTCACCCATCTCCAATCGATGACTACACACCTACATTCTGACGTCACACACCTCCATTCTGTGACTTCACAGACCTCGAATAAGTGACTTCACTCACCTCCACTCTATGACTTCTCACTTCTCCATTCTATGATTTCACACACCTCCATTCTGTGACTTCACACACCTCCATTCTATGACTTCACACCTCCATTCTGACTTCACTCACCTCCATTTATGACTTCACACACCTCCATTCTGACTTCACACAACTCCATTCTGTGACTTCACACACCTCCATTCTATTACTTCACACACCCCCATTCTGTGACTTCACACACCTCCATTCTGAGTTCACACATCTCCATTGTGTGACTTCTCACACCTCCATTCTGTGACTTCACACACCTCCAATCTGTGACTTCACACACTTCCATTCTATGACTTCTCACACCTCCATTTTACGACTTCACACAACTCCATTAGGTGACTTCACACACCTCCATTCTATGACCTCACATACCCTCATTCTATGATTTCACACACCTCCATTCTATGACGTCACACGTCCATTTTGATTTCACACACCTCCAATATATGACTTCAAACACCTCAATTCTGTGACTTCACACACCTCCATTGTATGACTTCATACCGTCCATTCTTTGACGTCACACACCTCCATTCTATGACTTCACACAACTCCATCTATGACTTCACACACCTCCATTCTGTGACTTTACACACTTCAATTCCATGACTTCACACACCTCCAATCTGACTTCACACACCTCCGTTCTATGACTTCACACACCTCCATTCTGGGTTCACACACCTCCATTCTGTGACTTCACACTGCTGCAATCTGTGACTTCCCACACCTCCATTCTGTGACTTCACACACCTCCATTCTATGACTTCACACACCTTCATTCTTACTTCACAAACACCCATTCTATGACTTCACACACCTCCATTCTATGACTTCACACACCTCCATTCTGTGACTTCACACACTTCCATTCCATGACTTCACACACCTCCAATCTGACTTCACACACCTCCATTCTATGACTTCACACACCTCCATTCTGAATTCACACAGCTCAATTCTGTGACTTCACAAAATTCCATTCTGACTTCACACACCTCCATTGTATGAATTCACACACCTCCATTCTATAACTTCACACACCTTCATTCTTACTTCACAAAAACCCATACTATGACTTCACACACCTCCATTCTATGACTTCACACACCTCCAATCTGACTTCACTCACCTCCCTTCTATGACTTCACACACCTCCATTCTGAATCCACACAGCTCAATTCTGTGACTTCACAAAATTCCATTCTGACTTCACACACCTCCATTGTATGAATTCACACACCTCCATTCTATGACTTCACAAACCTCCATTCTGTAACTTCACACACCTCAATTCTGACTTCACACACTTCCATTCTATGACTTCACACACTTCCATTCTATGACTTCACACGCCTCCATTCTCTGACTTCACACACCTCCATTCTGAGTTCACACACCTCTATTCTGTGATTTCACACACCTCCATTCTGTGACTTCACACACCTCCATTCTGTGACTTCACACACTTCCATTCTATGACTTCACATACCTTCATTCTATGATTTCACACACCTCCATTCTGTGACTTCACAAACCTCCATTCTATGACCTCACACACCCTCATTCTATGATTTCACACACCTCCATTCTATGACTTCACACACTTCCATTCTATGATTTCACATACCTCCATGCTATGACTTCACACACTTCCATACTGTGACTTCACACACCTCCATTCTGAGTTCACACACCTCCATTCTGTGACTTCACACACCTCCATTGTGTGACTTCACACACTTCCATTCTATGACTTCACACACCCCATTCTATGACTTCACACCTCCATTCTGACTTCACACACCTCCATTCTATGACTTCACACACCTCCATTCTGACTTCACACAACTCCATTCTGTGACTTCACACACCTCCATTCTATTACTTCACACACCCCCATTCTGTGACTTCACACACCTCCATTCTGAGTTCACACATCTCCATTGTGTGACTTCTCATACCTCCTTTCTGTGACTTCACACACCTCCAATCTGTGACTTCACACGTCCATTTTGATTTCACACACCTCCAATATATGACTTCAAACACCTCAATTCTCTGACTTCACACACCTCCATTCTATGACTTCATACCGTCCATTCTTTGACGTCACACACCTCCATTCTATGACTTCACACACTTCCATTCTATGACTTCACACACCTCCATTCTGTGACTTTACACACCTCCATTCTGGGTTCACACACCTCCATTCTGTGACTTCACACTCATGCAATCTGTGACTTCCCACACCTCCATTCTGTGACTTCACACACCTCCATTCTATGACTTCACACACCTTCATTCTTACTTCACAAACACCCATTCTATGACTTCACACACCTCCATTCTATGACTTCACACACCTCCATTCTGTGACTTCACACACTTCCATTCCATGACTTCACACACCTCCATTCTGACTTCAAACACCTCCATTCTATGACTTCACACACCTCCATTCTGAATTCACACAGCTCAATTCTGTGACTTCACAAAATTCCATTCTGACTTCACACACCTCCATTGTATGAATTCACACACCTCCATTCTATGACTTCACACACCTTCATTCTTACTTCACAAACACCCATTCTATGACTTCACACACCTCCATTCTATGACTTCACACACCTCCATTCTGTGACTTCACACACTTCCATTCTATGACTTCACACACCTCCATTCTATGACTTCACACACCTCCATTCTGAATTCACACAGCTCAATTCTGTGACTTCACAAAATTCCATTCTGACTTCACACACCTCCATTGTATGAATTCACACACCTCCGTTCTATGACTTCACAAACCTCCATTCTGTGACTTCACACACCTCAATTCTGACTTCACACACTTCCATTCTATGACTTCACACACTTCCATTCTATGACTTCACACGCCTCCATTCTCTGACTTCACACACCTCCATTCTGAGTTCACACACCTCTATTCTGTGACTTCACACACCTCCATTCTGTGACTTCACACACCTCCATTCTGTGACTTCACACACTTCCATTCTATGACTTCACATACCTTCATTCTATGATTTCACACACCTCCATTCTGTGACTTCACAAACCTCCATTCTATGACCTCACACACCCTCATTCTACGATTTCACACACCTCCATTCTATGACTTCACACACTTCCATTCTATGATTTCACATACCTCCATGCTATGACTTCACACACTTCCATTCTGTGACTTCACACACCTCCATTCTGAGTTCACACACCTCCATTCTGTGACTTCACACACCTCCATTGTGTGACTTCACACACTTCCATTCTATGACTTCACACACCTCCATTTTATAACTTCACACACCTCCATTCTGTGACTTCACACACCTCCATTCTATGACCTCACACATCCTCATTCTATGATTTCACAGACCTCCATTCTATGACTTCAAACATCCATTTTGACTTCACACACCTCTAATATATAACTTCAAACACCTCAATTCTGTGATTTCACACACCTCCATTCTATGACTTCACACATGTCCATTCTATGCCTTCACACACCTTCATTCTTACTTCACAAACACACATTCTATGACTTCACACTCCTCCATTCTATGACTTCAAACACCTCCATTCTTTGACTTCACACACCTCCATTCTGTGTTCCCACACCTCAATTCTGTGACTTCACACACCTCCATTCTGACTTCACGCATCTCCATTCTATGACTTCACACACCTCCATTCTATGTCTTCACACACCTCCATTCTTTGACTTCACACAGCTAAATTCTGACTTGACACATCTCCATTCTGTGACTTCACACACCTCCATTCTGACTTCACACATCTCCATTTTATGACTTCACACACATTCATTTTTACTTTACAAACATCCATTCTATAACTTCACACACCTCCATTCTATGACTTCACACACCTCCATTCTGTGACTTCACACACCTCCATTCTGTGACTTCACACACCTCCATTCTATGACTTCACACACTTCCATTGTGACGTCACACACCTCCATTCTATGAGTTCACACACCTCCATTCTGACTTCACACATCTCCATTCTATGTCTTCACACACCTCCATTCTGAATTCACACAGCTCCATTCTGTGCCTTCACAAAACTCTATTCTATGATTTCACACACCTCCATACTATGACTTCACACAACTCCATCTATGACTTCACACACCTCCATTCTGACTTCACACACCTCTATTCTCTGACTTCGCACACCTCCATTCTGACATCACACACCTCCATTCTATGACTTCACAGACCTCGAATCTGTGATTTCACTCACATGCACTCTATGACTTCACACTCCTCCATTCTATGACCTCAAACACCTCCACTCTTTGACTTCACACACCTCCATTCTGTGTCCACACACCTCAATTCTGTGACTTCACACACCTCCATTCTGACTTCACACACCTCCATTCTATGACTTCCCACACCTCCTTTCTATGACTTCACCCACCTCCAATCGATGACTACACACCTACATTCTCACTTCACACACCTCCATTCTGTGACTTCACAGACCTCGAATATGTGACTTCACTCACCTCCACTCTATGACTTCTCACTTCTCCATTCTATGATTTCACACACCTCCATTCTGTGACTTCACACACCTCCATTCTATGACTTCACACCTCCATTCTGACTTCACTCACCTCCATTTATGACTTCACACAAATCCATTCTGACTTCACACACCTCCATTCTGTGACTTCACACACCTCCATTCTATTACTTCACACACCCCCATTCTGTGACTTCACACACCTCCATTCTGAGTTCACACATCTCCATTGTGTGACTTCTCACACCTCCATTCTGTGACTTCACACACCTCCAATCTGTGACTTCACACACTTCCATTCTATGACTTCTCACACCTCCATTCTACGACTTCACACAACTCCATTCTGTGACTTCACACACCTCCATTCTATGACCTCACACACCCTCATTCTATGATTTCACACACCTCCATTCTATGACGTCACACGTCCATTTTGATTTCACACACCTCCAATATATGACTTCAAACACCTCAATTCTGTGACTTCACACACCTCCATTGTATGACTTCATACCGTCCATTCTTTGACGTCACGCACCTCCATTCTATGACTTCACACACTTCCGTTCTATGACTTCACACGCCTCCATTCTCTGACTTCACACACCTCCATTCTGAGTTCACACACCTCTATTCTGTGATTTCACACACCTCCATTCTGTGACTTCACACACCTCCATTCTGTGACTTCACACACTTCCATTCTATGACTTCACATACCTTCATTCTATGATTTCACACACCTCCATTCTGTGACTTCACAAACCTCCATTCTATGACCTCACACACCCTCATTCTACGATTTCACACACCTCCATTCTATGACTTCACACACTTCCATTCTATGATTTCACATACCTCCATGCTATGACTTCACACACTTCCATACTGTGACTTCACACACCTCCATTCTGAGTTCACACACCTCCATTCTGTGACTTCACACACCTCCATTGTGTGACTTCACACACTTCCATTCTATGACTTCACACACCCCATTCTATGACTTCACACCTCCATTCTGACTTCACACACCTCCATTCTATGACTTCACACACCTCCATTCTGACTTCACACACCTCCATTCTGTGACTTCACACACCTCCATTCTATTATTTCACACACCCCCATTCTGTGACCTCACACACCTCCATTCTGAGTTCACACATCTCCATTGTGTGACTTCTCATACCTCCTTTCTGTGACTTCACACACCTCCAATCTGTGACTTCACACACTTCCATTCTATGACTTCACACACCTCCATTCTACGACTTCACACAACTCCATTCTGTGACTTCACACACCTCCATTCTATGACCTCACACACCCTCATTCTATGATTTCACACACCTCCATTCTATGACTTCACACGTCCATTTTGATTTCACACACCTCCAATATATGACTTCAAACACCTCAATTCTGTGACTTCACACACCTCCATTCTATGACTTCATACCGTCCATTCTTTGACGTCACACACCTCCATTCTATGACTTCACACACTTCCATTCTATGACTTCACACACCTCCATTCTGTGACTTTACACACCTCCATTCTGGGTTCACACACCTCCATTCTGTGACTTCACACTCATGCAATCTGTGACTTCCCACACCTCCATTCTGTGACTTCACACACCTCCATTCTATGACTTCACACACCTTCATTCTTACTTCACAAACACCCATTCTATGACTTCACACACCTCAATTCTATGACTTCACACACCTCCATTCTGTGACTTCACACACTTCCATTCCATGACTTCACACACCTCCATTCTGACTTCAAACACCTCCATTCTATGACTTCACACACCTCCATTCTGAATTCACACAGCTCAATTCTGTGACTTCACAAAATTCCATTCTGACTTCACACACCTCCATTGTATGAATTCACACACCTCCATTCTATGACTTCACACACCTTCATTCTTACTTCACAAACACCCATTCTATGACTTCACACACCTCCATTCTATGACTTCACACACCTCCATTCTGTGACTTCACACACTTCCATTCTATGACTTCACACACCTCCATTCTGACTTCACACACCTCCATTCTATGACTTCACACACCTCCATTCTGAATTCACACAGCTCAATTCTGTGACTTCACAAAATTCCATTCTGACTTCACACACCTCCATTGTATGAATTCACACACCTCCGTTCTATGACTTCACAAACCTCCATTCTGTGACTTCACACACCTCAATTCTGACTTCACACACTTCCATTCTATGACTTCACACACTTCCATTCTATGACTTCACACGCCTCCATTCTCTGACTTCACAAACCTCCATTCTGAGTTCACACACCTCTATTCTGTGACTTCACACACCTCCATTCTGTGACTTCACACACCTCCATTCTGTGACTTCACACACTTCCATTCTATGACTTCACATACCTTCATTCTATGATTTCACACACCTCCATTCTGTGACTTCACAAACCTCCA
Organism: Megascapheus bottae; assembly: GCA_024803745.1. NCBI lineage: Eukaryota > Metazoa > Chordata > Mammalia > Rodentia > Geomyidae > Megascapheus > Megascapheus bottae. Next base: position 166,607 of record JANJXV010001177.1, on the reverse strand, counting down.
TTCTATGACCTCACACACCCTCATTCTACGATTTCACACACCTCCATTCTATGACTTCACACACTTCCATTCTATGATTTCACATACCTCCATGCTATGACTTCACACACTTCCATTCTGTGACTTCACACACCTCCATTCTGAGTTCACACACCTCCATTCTGTGACTTCACACACCTCCATTTTGTGACTTCACACACTTCCATTCTATGACTTCACACACCTCCATTTTATAACTTCACACACCTCCATTCTGTGACTTCACACACCTCCATTCTATGACCTCACACATCCTCATTCTATGATTTCACAGACCTCCATTCTATGACTTCAAACATCCATTTTGACTTCACACACCTCTAATATATAACTTCAAACACCTCAATTCTGTGATTTCACACACCTCCATTCTATGACTTCACACATGTCCATTCTATGCCTTCACACACCTTCATTCTTACTTCACAAACACACATTCTATGACTTCACACTCCTCCATTCTATGACTTCAAACACCTCCATTCTTTGACTTCACACACCTCCATTCTGTGTTCCCACACCTCAATTCTGTGACTTCACACACCTCCATTCTGACTTCACGCATCTCCATTCTATGGACTTCACACACCTCCATTCTATGTCTTCACACACCTCCATTCTTTGACTTCACACAGCTAAATTCTGACTTGACACATCTCCATTCTGTGACTTCACACACCTCCATTCTGACTTCACACATCTCCATTTTATGACTTCACACACATTCATTTTTACTTTACAAACATCCATTCTATAACTTCACACACCTCCATTCTATGACTTCACACACCTCCATTCTGTGACTTCACACACCTCCATTCTATGACTTCACACACTTCCATTGTGACGTCACACACCTCCATTCTATGAGTTCACACACCTCCATTCTGACTTCACACATCTCCATTCTATGTCTTCACACACCTCCATTCTGAATTCACACAGCTCCATTCTGTGCCTTCACAAAACTCTATTCTATGATTTCACACACCTCCATACTATGACTTCACACAACTCCATCTATGACTTCACACACCTCCATTCTGACTTCACACACCTCTATTCTCTGACTTCGCACACCTCCATTCTGACAGCACACACCTCCATTCTATGACTTCACAGACCTCGAATCTGTGATTTCACTCACATGCACTCTATGACTTCACACTCCTCCATTCTATGACTTCAAACACCTCCACTCTTTGACTTCACACACCTCCATTCTGTGTCCACACACCTCAATTCTGTGACTTCACACACCTCCATTCTGACTTCACACACCTCCATTCTATGACTTCCCACACCTCCTTTCTATGACTTCACCCACCTCCAATCGATGACTACACACCTACATTCTCACTTCACACACCTCCATTCTGTGACTTCACAGACCTCGAATATGTGACTTCACTCACCTCCACTCTATGACTTCTCACTTCTCCATTCTATGATTTCACACACCTCCATTCTGTGACTTCATACACCTCCATTCTATGACTTCACACCTCCATTCTGACTTCACTCACCTCCATTTATGACTTCACACAAATCCATTCTGACTTCACACACCTCCATTCTGTGACTTCACACACCTCCATTCTATTACTTCACACACCCCCATTCTGTGACTTCACACACCTCCATTCTGAGTTCACACATCTCCATTGTGTGACTTCTGTCACCTCCATTCTGTGACTTCACACACCTCCAATCTGTGACTTCACACACTTCCATTCTATGACTTCTCACACCTCCATTCTACGACTTCACACAACTCCATTCTGTGACTTCACACACCTCCATTCTATGACCTCACACACCCTCATTCTATGATTTCACACACCTCCATTCTATGACGTCACACGTCCATTTTGATTTCACACACCTCCAATATATGACTTCAAACACCTCAATTCTGTGACTTCACACACCTCCATTGTATGACTTCATACCGTCCATTCTTTGACGTCACACACCTCCATTCTATGACTTCACACACTTCCATTCTATGACTTCACACGCCTCCATTCTCTGACTTCACACACCTCCATTCTGAGTTCACACACCTCTATTCTGTGATTTCACACACCTCCATTCTGTGACTTCACACACCTCCATTCTGTGACTTCACACACTTCCATTCTATGACTTCACATACCTTCATTCTATGATTTCACACACCTCCATTCTGTGACTTCACAAACCTCCATTCTATGACCTCACACACCCTCATTCTATGATTTCACACACCTCCATTCTATGACTTCACACACTTCCATTCTATGATTTCACATACCTCCATGCTATGACTTCACACACTTCCATACTGTGACTTCACACACCTCCATTCTGAGTTCACACACCTCCATTCTGTGACTTCACACACCTCCATTGTGTGACTTGACACACTTCCATTCTATGACTTCACACACCCCATTCTATGACTTCACACCTCCATTCTGACTTCACACACCTCCATTCTATGACTTCACACACCTCCATTCTGACTTCACACACCTCCATTCTGTGACTTCACACACCTCCATTCTATTACTTCACACACCCCCATTCTGTGACTTCACACACCTCCATTCTGAGTTCACACATCTCCATTGTGTGACTTCTCATACCTCCTTTCTGTGACTTCACACACCTCCAATCTGTGACTTCACACACTTCCATTCTATGACTTCACACACCTCCATTCTACGACTTCACACAACTATATTCTGTGACTTCACACACCTCCATTCTATGACCTCACACACCCTCATTCTATGATTTCACACACCTCCATTCTATGACTTCACACGTCCATTTTGATTTCACACACCTCCAATATATGACTTCAAACACCTCAATTCTGTGACTTCACACACCTCCATTCTATGACTTCATACCGTCCATTCTTTGACGTCACACACCTCCATTCTATGACTTCACACACTTCCATTCTATGACTTCACACACCTCCATTCTGTGACTTTACACACCTCCATTCTGGGTTCACACACCTCCATTCTGTGACTTCACACTCATGCAATCTGTGACTTCCCACACCTCCATTTTGTGACTTCACACACCTCCATTCTATGACTTCACACACCTTCATTCTTACTTCACAAACACCCATTCTATGACTTCACACACCTCCATTCTATGACTTCACACACCTCCATTCTGTGACTTCACACACTTCCATTCCATGACTTCACACACCTCCATTCTGACTTCAAACACCTCCATTCTATGACTTCACACACCTCCATTCTGAATTCACACAGCTCAATTCTGTGACTTCACAAAATTCCATTCTGACTTCACACACCTCCATTGTATGAATTCACACACCTCCATTCTATGACTTCACACACCTTCATTCTTACTTCACAAACACCCATTCTATGACTTCACACACCTCCATTCTATGACTTCACACACCTCCATTCTGTGACTTCACACACTTCCATTCTATGACTTCACACACCTCCATTCTGACTTCACACACCTCCATTCTATGACTTCACACACCTCCATTCTGAATTCACACAGCTCAATTCTGTGACTTCACAAAATTCCATTCTGACTTCACACACCTCCATTGTATGAATTCACACACCTCCGTTCTATGACTTCACAAACCTCCATTCTGTGACTTCACACACCTCAATTCTGACTTCACACACTTCCATTCTATGACTTCACACACTTCCATTCTATGACTTCACACGCCTCCATTCTCTGACTTCACACACCTCCATTCTGAGTTCACACACCTCTATTCTGTGACTTCACACACCTCCATTCTGTGACTTCACACACCTCCATTCTGTGACTTCACACACTTCCATTCTATGACTTCACATACCTTCATTCTATGATTTCACACACCTCCATTCTGTGACTTCACAAACCTCCATTCTATGACCTCACACACCCTCATTCTACGATTTCACACACCTCCATTCTATGACTTCACACACTTCCATTCTATGATTTCACATACCTCCATGCTATGACTTCACACACTTCCATTCTGTGACTTCACACACCTCCATTCTGAGTTCACACACCTCCATTCTGTGACTTCACACACCTCCATTGTGTGACTTCACACACTTCCATTCTATGACTTCACACACCTCCATTTTATAACTTCACACACCTCCATTCTGTGACTTCACACACCTCCATTCTATGACCTCACACATCCTCATTCTATGATTTCACAGACCTCCATTCTATGACTTCAAACATCCATTTTGACTTCACACACCTCTAATATATAACTTCAAACACCTCAATTCTGTGATTTCACACACCTCCATTCTATGACTTCACACATGTCCATTCTATGCCTTCACACACCTTCATTCTTACTTCACAAACACACATTCTATGACTTCACACTCCTCCATTCTATGACTTCAAACACCTCCATTCTTTGACTTCACACACCTCCATTCTGTGTTCCCACACCTCAATTCTGTGACTTCACACACCTCCATTCTGACTTCACGCATCTCCATTCTATGACTTCACACACCTCCATTCTATGTCTTCACACACCTCCATTCTTTGACTTCACACAGCTAAATTCTGACTTGACACATCTCCATTCTGTGACTTCACACACCTCCATTCTGACTTCACACATCTCCATTTTATGACTTCACACACATTCATTTTTACTTTACAAACATCCATTCTATAACTTCACACACCTCCATTCTATGACTTCACACACCTCCATTCTGTGACTTCACACACCTCCATTCTATGACTTCACACACTTCCATTGTGACGTCACACACCTCCATTCTATGAGTTCACACACCTCCATTCTGACTTCACACATCTCCATTCTATGTCTTCACACACCTCCATTCTGAATTCACACAGCTCCATTCTGTGCCTTCACAAAACTCTATTCTATGATTTCACACACCTCCATACTATGACTTCACACAACTCCATCTATGACTTCACACACCTCCATTCTGACTTCACACACCTCTATTCTCTGACTTCGCACACCTCCATTCTGACATCACACACCTCCATTCTATGACTTCACAGACCTCGAATCTGTGATTTCACTCACATGCACTCTATGACTTCACACTCCTCCATTCTATGACTTCAAACACCTCCACTCTTTGACTTCACACACCTCCATTCTGTGTCCACACACCTCAATTCTGTGACTTCACACACCTCCATTCTGACTTCACACACCTCCATTCTATGACTTCCCACACCTCCTTTCTATGACTTCACCCACCTCCAATCGATGACTACACACCTACATTCTCACTTCACACACCTCCATTCTGTGACTTCACAGACCTCGAATATGTGACTTCACTCACCTCCACTCTATGACTTCTCACTTCTCCATTCTATGATTTCACACACCTCCATTCTGTGACTTCACACACCTCCATTCTATGACTTCACACCTCCATTCTGACTTCACTCACCTCCATTTATGACTTCACACAAATCCATTCTGACTTCACACACCTCCATTCTGTGACTTCACACACCTCCATTCTATTACTTCACACACCCCCATTCTGTGACTTCACACACCTCCATTCTGAGTTCACACATCTCCATTGTGTGACTTCTCTCACCTCCATTCTGTGACTTCACACACCTCCAATCTGTGACTTCACACACTTCCATTCTATGACTTCTCACACCTCCATTCTACGACTTCACACAACTCCATTCTGTGACTTCACACACCTCCATTCTATGACCTCACACACCCTCATTCTATGATTTCACACACCTCCATTCTATGACGTCACACGTCCATTTTGATTTCACACACCTCCAATATATGACTTCAAACACCTCAATTCTGTGACTTCACACACCTCCATTGTATGACTTCATACCGTCCATTCTTTGACGTCACACACCTCCATTCTATGACTTCACACACTTCCATTCTATGTCTTCACACGCCTCCATTCTCTGACTTCACACACCTCCATTCTGAGTTCACACACCTCTATTCTGTGATTTCACACACCTCCATTCTGTGACTTCACACACCTCCATTCTGTGACTTCACACACTTCCATTCTATGACTTCACATACCTTCATTCTATGATTTCACACACCTCCATTCTGTGACTTCACAAACCTCCATTCTATGACCTCACACACCCTCATTCTATGATTTCACACACCTCCATTCTATGACTTCACACACTTCCATTCTATGATTTCACATACCTCCATGCTATGACTTCACACACTTCCATACTGTGACTTCACACACCTCCATTCTGAGTTCACACACCTCCATTCTGTGACTTCACACACCTCCATTGTGTGACTTCACACACTTCCATTCTATGACTTTACACACCCCATTCTATGACTTCACACCTCCATTCTGACTTCACACACCTCCATTCTATGACTTCACACACCTCCATTCTGACTTCACACACCTCCATTCTGTGACTTCACACACCTCCATTCTATTACTTCACACACCCCCATTCTGTGACCTCACACACCTCCATTCTGAGTTCACACATCTCCATTGTGTGACTTCTCATACCTCCTTTCTGTGACTTCACACACCTCCAATCTGTGACTTCACACACTTCCATTCTATGACTTCACACACCTCCATTCTACGACTTCACACAACTCCATTCTGTGACTTCACACACCTCCATTCTATGACCTCACACACCCTCATTCTATGATTTCACACACCTCCATTCTATGACTTCACACGTCCATTTTGATTTCACACACCTCCAATATATGACTTCAAACACCTCAATTCTGTGACTTCACACACCTCCATTCTATGACTTCATACCGTCCATTCTTTGACGTCACACACCTCCATTCTATGACTTCACACACTTCCATTCTATGACTTCACACACCTCCATTCTGTGACTTTACACACCTCCATTCTGGGTTCACACACCTCCATTCTGTGACTTCACACTCATGCAATCTGTGACTTCCCACACCTCCATTCTGTGACTTCACACACCTCCATTCTATGACTTCACACACCTTCATTCTTACTTCACAAACACCCATTCTATGACTTCACACACCTCCATTCTATGACTTCACACACCTCCATTCTGTGACTTCACACACTTCCATTCTATGACTTCACACACCTCCATTCTGACTTCACACACCTCCATTCTATGACTTCACACACCTCCATTCTGATTTCACACAGCTCAATTCTGTGACTTCACAAAATTCCATTCTGACTTCTCACACCTCCATTGTATGAATTCACACACCTCCGTTCTATGACTTCACAAACCTCCATTCTGTGACTTCACACACCTCAATTCTGACTTCACACACTTCCATTCTATGACTTCACACACTTCCATTCTATGACTTCACACGCCTCCATTCTCTGACTTCACACACCTCCATTCTGAGTTCACACACCTCTATTCTGTGACTTCACACACCTCCATTCTGTGACTTCACACACCTCCATTCTGTGACTTCACACACTTCCATTCTATGACTTCACATACCTTCATTCTATGATTTCACACACCTCCATTCTGTGACTTCACAAACCTCCATTCTATGACCTCACACACCCTCATTCTACGATTTCACACACCTCCATTCTATGACTTCACACACTTCCATTCTATGATTTCACATACCTCCATGCTATGACTTCACACACTTCCATTTTGTGACTTCACACACCTCCATTCTGAGTTCACACACCTCCATTCTGTGACTTCACACACCTCCATTGTGTGACTTCACACACTTCCATTCTATGACTTCACACACCTCCATTTTATAACTTCACACACCTCCATTCTGTGACTTCACACACCTCCATTCTATGACCTCACACATCCTCATTCTATGATTTCACAGACCTCCATTCTATGACTTCAAACATCCATTTTGACTTCACACACCTCTAATATATAACTTCAAACACCTCAATTCTGTGATTTCACACACCTCCATTCTATGACTTCACACATGTCCATTCTATGCCTTCACACACCTTCATTCTTACTTCACAAACACACATTCTATGACTTCACACTCCTCCATTCTATGACTTCAAACACCTCCATTCTTTGACTTCTCACACCTCCATTCTGTGTTCCCACACCTCAATTCTGTGACTTCACACACCTCCATTCTGACTTCACGCATCTCCATTCTATGACTTCACACACCTCCATTCTATGTCTTCACACACCTCCATTCTTTGACTTCAAACAGCTAAATTCTGACTTGACACATCTCCATTCTGTGACTTCACACACCTCCATTCTGACTTCACACATCTCCATTTTATGACTTCACACACATTCATTTTTACTTTACAAACATCCATTCTATAACTTCACACACCTCCATTCTATGACTTCACACACCTCCATTCTTTGACTGCACACACCTCCATTCTATGACTTCACACACTTCCATTCTGACTTCACACATCTCCATTCTATGTCTTCACACACCTCCATTCTGAATTCACACAGCTCCATTCTCTGCCTTCACAAAACTCTATTCTATGATTTCACACACCTCCATACTATGACTTCACACAACTCCATCTATGACTTCACACACCTCCATTCTGACTTCACACACCTCTATTCTCTGACTTCGCACACCTCCATTCTGACATCACACACCTCCATTCTATGACTTCACAGACCTCGAATCTGTGATTTCACTCACATGTACTCTATGACTTCACACTCCTCCATTCTATGACTTCAAACACCTCCACCCTTTGACTTCACACACCTCCATTCTGTGTCCACAAACCTCAATTCTGTGACTTCACACACCTCCATTCTGACTTCACACACCTCCATTCTATGACTTCCCACACCTCCTTTCTATGACTTCACCCACCTCCAATCGATGACTACACACCTACATTCTGACTTCACACACCTCCATTCTGTGACTTCACAGACCTCGAATATGTGACTTCACTCACCTCCACTCTATAACTTCTCACTTCTCCATTCTATGATTTCACACACCTCCATTCTGTGACTTCACACACCTCCATTCTATGACTTCACACCTCCATTCTGACTTCACTCACCTCCATTTATGACTTCACACAAATCCATTCTGACTTCACACACCTCCATTCTGTGACTTCACACACCTCCATTCTATTACTTCACACACCCCCATTCTGTGACTTCACACACCTCCATTCTGAGTTCACACATCTCCATTGTGTGACTTCTCACACCTCCATTCTGTGACTTCACACACCTCCAATCTGTGACTTCACACACTTCCATTCTATGACTTCTCACACCTCCATTCTACGACTTCACACAACTCCATTCTGTGACTTCACACACCTCCATTCTATGACCTCACACACCCTCATTCTATGATTTCACACACCTCCATTCTATGACGTCACACGTCAATTTTGATTTCACACACCTCCAATATATGACTTCAAACACCTCAATTCTGTGACTTCACACACCTCCATTGTATAACTTCATACCGTCCATTCTTTGACGTCACACACCTCCATTCTATGACTTCACACACTTCCATTCTATGACTTCACACACCTCCATTCTGTGACTTTACACACTTCCATTCCATGACTTCACACACTTCCAATCTGACTTCACACACCTCCGTTCTATGACTTCACACACCTCCATTCTGGGTTCACACACCTCCATTCTGTGACTTCACACTGCTGCAATCTGTGACTTCCCACACCTCCATTCTGTGACTTCACACACCTCCATTCTATGACTTCACACACCTTCATTCTTACTTCACAAACACCCATTCTATGACTTCACACACCTCCATTCTATGACTTCACACACCTCCATTCTGTGACTTCACACACTTCCATTCCATGACTTCACACACCTCCATTCTGACTTCAAACACCTCCATTCTATGACTTCACACACCTCCATTCTGAATTCACACAGCTCAATTCTGTGACCTCACAAAATTCCATTCTGACTTCACACACCTCCATTGTATGAATTCACACACCTCCATTCTATGACTTCACACACCTTCATTCTTACTTCACAAACACCCATACTATGACTTCAAACACCTCCATTCTATGACTTCACACACCTCCAATCTGACTTCACACACCTCCCTTCTATGACTTCACACACCTCCATTCTGAATCCACACAGCTCAATTCTGTGACTTCACAAAATTCAATTCTGACTTCACACACCTCCATTGTATGAATTCACACACCTCCATTCTATGACTTCACAAACCTCCATTCTGTGACTTCACACACCTCAATTCTGACTTCACACACTTCCATTCTATGACTTCACACACTTCCATTCTATGACTTCACACGCCTCCATTCTCTGACTTCACACACCTCCATTCTGAGTTCACACACCTGTATTCTGTGATTTCACACACCTCCATTCTGTGACTTCACACACCTCCATTCTGTGACTTCACACTTCCATTCTATGACTTCACATACCTTCATTCTATGATTTCACACACCTCCATTCTGTGACTTCACAAACCTCCAATCTATGACCTCACACACCCTCATTCTATGATTTCACACACCTCCATTCTATGACTTCAAACACTTCCATTATATGATTTCACATACCTCCATGCTATGACTTCACACACTTCCATTCTGTGACTTCACACACCTCCATTCTGAGTTCACACACCTCCATTCTGTGACTTCACACACCTCCATTGTGTGACTTCACACACTTCCATTCTATGACTTCACACACCCCATTCTATGACTTCACACCTCCATTCTGACTTCACACACCTCCATTCTATGACTTCACACACCTCCATTCTGACTTCACACACCTCCATTCTGTGACTTCACACACCTCCATTCTATTACTTCACACACCCCCATTCTGTGACCTCACACACCTCCATTCTGAGTTCACACATCTCCATTGTGTGACTTCTCACACCTCCTTTCTGTGACTTCACACACCTCCAATCTGTGACTTCACACACTTCCATTCTATGACTTCACACACCTCCATTCTACGACTTCACACAACTCCATTCTGTGACTTCACACACCTCCATTCTATGACCTCACACACCCTCATTCTATGATTTCACACACCTCCATTCTATGACTTCACACGTCCATTTTGATTTCACACACCTCCAATATATGACTTCAAACACCTCAATTCTGTGACTTCACACACCTCCACTCTATGACTTCATACCGTCCATTCTTTGACGTCACACCCCTCCATTCTATGACTTCACACACTTCCATTCTATGACTTCACACACCTCCATTCTGTGACTTTACACACCTCCATTCTGGGTTCACACACCTCCATTCTGTGACTTCACACTCCTGCAATCTGTGACTTCCCACACCTCCATTCTGTGACTTCACACACATCCATTCTATGACTTCACACACCTTCATTCTTACTTCACAAACACCCATTCTATGACTTCACACACCTCCTTTCTATGACTTCACACACCTCCATTCTGTGACTTCACACACTTCCATTCCATGACTTCACACACCTCCATTCTGACTTCACACACCTCCATTCTATGACTTCACACACCTCCATTCTGAATTCACACAGCTCAGTTCTGTGACTTCACAAAATTCCATTCTGACTTCACACACCTCCATTGTATGAATTCACACACCTCCATTCTATGACTTCACAAACCTCCATTCTGTGACTTCACACACCTCAATTCTGACTTCACACACTTCCATTCTGTGACTTCACACACTTCCATTCTATGACTTCACACGCCTCCATTCTCTGACTTCACACACCTCCATTCTGAGTTCACACACCTCTATTCTGTGACTTCACACACCTCCATTCTGTGACTTCACACACCTCCATTCTGTGACTTCACACACTTCCATTCTATGACTTCACATACCTTCATTCTATGATTTCACACACCTCCATTCTGTGACTTCACAAACCTCCATTCTATGACCTCACACACCCTCATTCTACGATTTCACACACCTCCATTCTATGACTTCACACACTTCCATTCTATGATTGCACATACCTCCATGCTATGACTCCACACACTTCCATTCTTGACTTCACACACCTCCATTCTGAGTTCACACACCTCCATTCTGTGACTTCACACATTTCCATTCTATGACTTCACACACCTCCATTTTATAACTTCACACACCTCCATTCTGTGACTTCACACACCTCCATTCTATGACCTCACACATCCTCATTCAATGATTTCACAGACCTCCATTCTATGACTTCAAACATCCATTTTGACTTCACACACCTCTAATATATAACTTCAAACACCTCAATTCTGTGATTTCACACACCTCCATTCTATGACTTCACACATTTCCATTCTATGATTTCACATACCTCCATGCTATGACTTCACACACTTCCATTCTGTTACTTCACACACCTCCATTCTGAGTGCACACCCCTCCATTCTGTGACTTCACAAACCTCCATTCTATCACTTCACACACCTCCATTCTGTGACTTCACACACCTTCATTTTATGACGTCACACACCTCCATTTTGACTTCTCACACCTCCATTCTGTGACTTCACACACCTCCATTCTATGACTTCACACACTTCCATTGTGACATCACACACCTCCATTCTATGAGTTCACACACCTACATTCTATGACTTCACACACCTCCATTCTGACTTCACACACCTCCATTCTATGACTTCACAGACCTCGAATATGTGACTTCACTCACCTCCACTCTATGACTTCACACTCCTCTATTCTATGACTTCCCACACCTCCTTTCTATGACTTCAACCACCTCCATTTTATGACTTCACACACCTCCATTCTGTGACTTCACACACCTCCATTCTATGACCCCACACACCCTCATTCTATGATTTCACACACCTCCATTCTATGACTTCACACATCCATTTTGACTTCACACACCTCCAATATATGACTTCAAACACCTCAATTCTGTCACTTCACACACCTCCATTCTATGACCTCATACCCTCCATTCTGTGACTCCACACACCTCCATTCTAAGACGTCACACACTTCCATTCTATGACTTCACACACCTCCATTCTGTTACTTTACACACCTCCATTGTGAGTTCACACTCTTCCATTCTGTGATGTCACACATCTCCATTCTATGACTTCCCACACCTGCATTCTGACTTCACACACCTCCATTCTATGACTTCACGCATCTTCTTTCTGTAACTTCCCACACTTCCATTGTTTGACTTCACAAACCTCCATTCCATGACTTCACACACCTCCACTCTATGAGTTCACGCACCTCCATCCTTTGACTTCACACACCTCCATTTTGACTTCACACACCTACATTCTGTGACTTCACACACCTCCATTTGTGACTTCACACACCACCATTTTGATTTCACACACCTCCATTCTGTGACATCACACACCTCCATTCTTTGAGTTCACACACCTCCGTTTTGACTTCACACACCTCCATTCTTTGACTTCACACACCTCCATTCCACGACTTCACACAACTCCATTCTATTAGTTCACACACTTCCATTCTATGAGTTCCCACACCACAATTTTGTCTTCACACACCTCCATTCTATGACTTCGCAAACCACCATTTGGTGACTTCACACACCTCCATTCGGAGTTCACACACCTCCATTCGGTGACTTCACACACCTCCATTCTGACTTCACACACCTCAATTCTATGACTTCACACACTTCCATTCCATGATTTCAAACACCTCCATTCTGTGACTTCACCCACCACGATTCTGTGACTTCACACACCTCCATTGTCCGACTTCACACTCCTCCAATTTGATTTCACATACCTCCATTTTGTGACATCACAAACCTCCATTCTGTGACTTCACCAACCTCCATTCTGTCACTTCACACACCTCTATTCTATGACTTCACACACCTCCATTCTGACTTCACACACCTCTGTTCTATGACTTCGCACACCTCAATTCTGACATCACACACCTCCATTCTATGGCTTCACAGACCTCGAATCTGTGACTTCACTCACCTGCACTCTATGACTTCATATTCCTCCATTCTATAACTTCCCACACCTCCTTTCTATGACTTCACCCACCTCCAATCTATGACTACACACCTCCATTCTGACTTCACACACCTCCATTCTGTGACTTCACACACCTCCATTCTATGACTTCACACACCTTCATTTTTCCTTCAGAAACATCCATTCTATGACCTCACACACCTCCATTCTATGACTTCACAAACCTCCATTCTGTGACTTCACACACCTCCATTCTGAGTTCACACACCTCCATTCTGTGACTTCACACACCTCCATTCTATGACCTCACACACCCTCATTCTATGATTTCACACACCTCCATTCTATGACTTCACACATCCATTTTGACTTCACACACCTCTAATATATGACTTCAAACAACTCCATTTTGACTTCTCACACCTCCATTCTGTGACTTCACACACCTCCATTCTATGACTTCACACACCTTCATTTTTCCTTCAAAAACATCCATTCTATGACCTCACACACCTCCATTCTATGACTTCACAAACATCCATTCTGTGACTTCACACACCTCCATTCTGAGTTCACACACCTCCATTCTATGACTTCACAGACCTCGAATATGTGACTTCACTCACCTCCACTCTATGACTTCACACTGCTCCATTCTATGACTTCCCACACCTCCTTTCTATGTCTTCACCCACCTCCATTTTATGAGTTCACACACCTCCATTCTGTGACTTCACACACCTCTATTCTATGACCTCACACACCCTCATTCCATGATTTCACACACCTCCATTCTATGACTTCACACATCCATATTGACTTCACACACCTCCAATAAATGACTTTAAACACCTCAATTCTGTGACTTCACACACCTCCATTCTATGCCTTCATACCCTCCATTCTGTGACTCCACACACCTCCATTCTATGACTTCACACACTTCAATTCTATGACTTCACACACCTCCATTCTGTGACTTTACACACCTCCATTATGAGTTCACACACCTCAATTCTGTGACGTCACACACCTCCATTCTGTGACTTCACACATATCCATTCTATGATTTCACACACCTCCATTCTATGACTTCACTCACCTCCATTCTATGACTTCATACCTCCATTCTGATTTCACACACCTCCATTCTGTGACTTCACACACCTCCATTGTATGACTTCACACACCTCCATTCTATGACCTCACACACCTCCATTCTATGACTTCACACACCTCCATTCTGTGACTTCACAGACCTCCATTCTGTGACTTCACACACCTTCATTCTTACTTCACAAACATACATTCTATGACTTCACACACCTCCATTCTATGACTTCACACACCTCCATTCTTTGACTTCACACACCTCCATTCTATGTTCACACACCTCAATTCTGTGACTTCACACACCTCCATTCTGACTTCACACACCTCCATTCTATGACTTCACACACCTGCATTCTATGACTTCACACACCTCCATTCTTTGACTTCACACACCTAAATTCTGAGTTGACACACCTCCATTCTGTGACTTCACACACCTCCATTCTGACTTCACACAGCTCCATTCTATGACTTTGCACACCTCCATTCTTTCACGTCACACACCTCCATTCTATGACTTCACACACCTATGTTCTTACTTTATAAACATCCATTCTATAACTGCACACACCTCCATTCTATGACTTCACACACTTCCATTCTATGACTTCAAACACCTCCATTCTATGGCTTCACACACTTCCATTCTGTAACTTCACACACCTCCATTCTATGAGTTCACACACCTCCATTCTGACTTCACACACCTCCATTCTATGACTTCACACACCTCCATTCTGAATTCACACAGCTCCATTCTGTGACTTCACAAAACTCCATTCTATGATTTCACACATCTCCATACTATGACTTCACAGACCTCGAATCTGTGACTTCACTCACCTGCACTCTATGACTTCATACTCCTCCATTTTATGACTTCCCACACCTTCTTTCTATGACTTCACCCACCTCCAATCTACGACTACTCACCTCCATTCTGACTTCACACACCTCCATTCTGTGACTTCACACACCTCCATTCTATGACTTCACCCACCTTCATTTTTACTTCAGAAACATCCATTCTATGAGTTCACACACCTCCATTCTATGACTTCACAAACCTCCATTCGGTGACTTCACACATCTCCATTCTGACTTCACACACCTCCATTCTATGACTTCACACACTTCCTTTCTATGATTTCACACCCCTCCATTCTGTGACTTCTCAAACCTCCATTCTGAGTCACACACCTCAATTCTGTGACTTCACACACCTCCATTCTGTGACTTCACACACCTCCATTGTGTGACTTCGCACACTTCCATTCTATGACTTCACACACCTCCATTTTATGACTTCACACATCTCCATTCTGTGACTTCACACACCTCCATTCTATGACCTCACACACCCTCACTCTATGATTTCACACACCTCCATTCTATGACTTCACACATCCATTTTGAATTCACACCCCTCCGATATATGACTTCAAACACCTCAATTGTGTAACTTCACACACCTCCATTATATGAATTCATACCGTCCATTCTGTGACTCCACACACCTCCATTCTATGACTTCACACACTTCCATTCTATGACTTCACACACCTACATTCTGTGATTTTACACACCTCGATTCTGAGTTCACACACCTCCATTCTGTGACGTCACACACCTCCATTCTGTGATTTCCCACACCTCCATTCTGTGACTTCACACACCTCCATTATATGACTTCACACACCTCTATTCTGACTTCACACCCCTCCATTCTATGACTTCATACACCTCCATTCTGACTTCACACACCTCCATTCTATGACTTCTCAAACCTCTATTCTGACATCACACACCTCCATTCCACGACTTCACACACCTCCATTCTATTAGTTCACACACTTCCGTTCTATGTGTTCACACACCACAATTTTGTCTTCACACACCTCAATTCTATGACTACGCAAACCTCCATTTGGTGACTTCACACACCTCCATTCGGAGTTCACACACCTCCATTCGGTGACTTCACACACCTCCATTCTGACTTCACACACCTCAATTCTATGACTTCACACACTTCCATTCTATGACTTCACACACCTCCATTCTGTGACTACACCCACCACGATTCTGTGACTTCACACACCTCCATTCTCCGACTTCACCCCCCTTCAATTTGACTTCACATACCTCCATTCTGTGACTTCACACACCTCCATTCTGTGACTTCACCCACCTCAATTCTGTCACTTCACACACCTCTATTCTATGACTTCACACACTTCCATTGTGACGTCACACACCTCCATTCTATGAGTTCACACACCTCCATTCTGACTTCACACACCTCCATTCTATTACTTCACACACCTCCATTCCGAATTCACACAGCTCAATTCTGTGACTTCACAAAACTCCCTTCTATGATTTCACACACCTCCATACTATGACTTCACACAACTCCATCGATGACTTCACACACCTCCATTCTGACTTCACACACCTCTAGTCTATGACTTCGCACACCTCAATTCTGACATCACACACCTCCATTCTATAGCTTCACAGACATCGAATCTGTGACTTCACTCACTTGCACTCTTTGACTTCATACTCCTCCATTCTATGACTTCCCACACCTTCTTTCTATGACTTCACCCACCTCCAATCTACGACTACTCACCTCCATTCTGACTTCACACACCTCAATTCTGTGACTTCACACACCTCCATTCTATGACTTCACACACCTTCATTTTTACTTCAGAAACATCCATTCTATGACTTCACACACCTCCATTCTATGACTTCACACACCTCCATTCTGAATTCACTCAGCTCCATTCTGTGACTTCACAAAGCTCCATTCTATGATTTCACACACCTCCATACTATGACTTCACACAACTCCATCTATGACTTCACACACCTCTATTCTGACTTCACACACCTCTATTCTATGCGTTCGCACACCTCCATTCTGACATCACACACCTCCATTCTATGACTTCACACACTTCCATTGTGACGTCACACACCTCCATTCTATGAGTTCACACACCTCCATTCTGACTTGACTCACCTCCATTATATGATTTCACACACCTTCATTTTTACTTCAGAAACATCCATTCTATGAGTTCACACACTTCCATTCTATGACTTCACACACCTCCATTCTGTGACTTCACCCACCACCATTCTGTGACTTCACAAACCTCCATTCTTCGACTTCACACCCCTCCAATTTGACTTCACATACCTCCATTCTGTGACTTCACAAATCTCCATTCTGTGACTTCACCCACCTCCATTAGATCACTTCACACACGTCTATTCTATCACTTCACACACTTCCATTGTGACGTCACACACCTCCATTCTATGAGTTCACACACCTCCATTCTGACTTCACACACCTCCATTCTATTACTTCACACACCTCCATTCCGAATTCACACAGATCAATTCTGTGACTTCACAAAATTCCCTTCTATTATTTCATACACCTCCATACTATGACTTCACAAAACTCCATCTATGACTTCACACACCTCCATTCTGACTTCAGACAACTCTATTCTATGACTTCGCACACCTCAATTCTGACATCACACACCTCCATTCTATGGCTTCACAGACCTCAAATCTGTGACTTCACAAACCTCCATTCTGTGACTTCACACACCTCCATTCTGAGTTCACACACCTCCATTCTGTGACTTCACACACCTCCATTCTGAGTTCACAGACCTCCATTCTGTGACTTCACAAACCTCCATTCTATGATTTCACACACCTCCATTCTATGACTTCACACACCTCCATTTTATGACGTCACACACCACCATTTTGACTTCTCACACCTCCATTCTGTGACTTCACACACCTCCATTCTATGACTTGACACACTTCTATTGTGACGTCACACACCTCCATTCTATGAGTTCACACACCTCCATTCTATGACTTCACACACCTCCATTCTGACTTCACATACCTCCATTCTATGACTTCACAGACCTCGAATATGTGACTTAACTCACCTCCACTCTATGACTTCACACTCCTCCATTCTATGACTTCCCACACCTCCTTTCTATGACTTCACCCACCTCCATTTTATGAGTTCACACACCTCCATTCTGTGACTTCACACACCTCTATTCTATGACCTGACACACCCTCATTCTATGATTTCACACACCTCCATTCTATGACTTCACACATCCATTTTGACTTCACACACCTCCAATAAATGGCTTCAAACACCTCAGTTCTGTGACTTCACACACCTCCATTCTATGCCTTCATACCCTCCATTCTGTGACTCCACACACCTCCATTCTATGACTTCACACACTTCCATTCTATGACTTCACACACCTCCATTCTATGACTTCGCAAACCTCCATTTGGTGACTTCACACACCTCCATTCGGAGTTCACACACCTCCATTCGGTGACTTCACACACCTCCATTCTGACTTCACACACCACAATTCCATGACTTCACACACTTCTATTCTATGACTTCACACACCTCCATTCTGTGACTTCACCCACCACCATTCTGTGACTTCACACACCTCCATTCTCCGACTTCACACCCCTCCAATTTGACTTCACATACCTCCATTCTGTGACTTCACACACCTCCATTCTGTGACTTCACCCACCTCCATTCTGTCACTTCACACACCTCTATTCTATGACTTCACACACTTCCATTGTGACGTCACACACCTCCATTCTATGAGTTCACACACCTCCATTCTGACTTCACACACCTCCATTCTATTACTTCACACACCTCCATTCCGAATTCACACAGTTCAATTCTGTGACTTCACAAAACTCCCTTCTATGATTTCACACACCTCCATACTATGAGTTCACACAACTCCATCTATGACTTCACACACCTCCATTCTGACTTCACACACCTCTATTCTATGACTTCGCACACCTCAATTCTGACATCACACACCTCCATTCTATGGCTTCACAGACATCGAATCTGTGACTTCACTCACCTGCACTCTATGACTTCATGCTCCTCCATTCTATGACTTCCCACACCTTCTTTCTATGACTTCACCCACCTCCAATCTACGACTACTCACCTCCATTCTGACTTCACACACCTCCATTCTGTGACTTCACACACCTCCATTCTATGACTTCACACACCTTCATTTTTACTTCAGAAACATCCATTCTATGACTTCACACACCTCCATTCTATGACTTCACACACCTCCATTCTGAATTCACACAGCTCCATTCTGTGACTTCACAAACCTCCATTCTATGATTTCACACACCTCCATACTATGACTTCACACAACTCCATCTATGACTTCACACACCTCTATTCTGACTTCACACACCTCTATTCTATGAGTTCGCACACCTCCATTCTGACATCACACACCTCCATTCTATGACTTCACACACTTCCATTGTGACGTCACACACCTCCATTCTATGAGTTCACACACCTCCATTCTGACTTGACTCACCTCCATTATATGATTTCACACACCTTCATTTTTACTTCAGAAACATCCATTCTATGAGTTCACACACTTCCATTCTATGACTTCACACACCTCCATTCTGTGACTTCACCCACCACCATTCTGTGACTTCACACACCTCCATTCTCCGACTTCACACCCCTCCAATTTGACTTCACATACCTCCATTCTGTGACTTCACAAATCTCCATTCTGTGACTTCACCCACCTCCATTAGGTCACTTCACACACCTCTATTCTATCACTTCACACACTTCCATTGTGACGTCACACACCTCCATTCTATGAGTTCACACACCTCCATTCTGACTTCACACACCTCCATTCTATTACTTCACACACCTCCATTCCGAATTCACACAGATCAATTCTGTGACTTCACAAAATTCCCTTCTATTATTTCACACACCTCCATACTATGACTTCACACAACTCCATCTATGACTTCACACACCTCCATTCTGACTTCAGACAACTCTATTCTATGACTTCACACACCTCAATTCTGACATCACACACCTCCATTCTATGGCTTCACAGACCTCAAATCTGTGACTTCACAAACCTCCATTCTGTGACTTCACACACCTCCATTCTGAGTTCACACACCTCCATTCTGTGACTTCACACACCTCCATTCTGAGTTCACAGACCTTCATTCTGTGACTTCACAAACCTCCATTCTATGATTTCACACACCTCCATTCTATGACTTCCCACACCTCCATTTTATGACGTCACACACCACCATTTTGACTTCTCACACCTCCATTCTGTGACTTCACACACCTCCATTCTATGACTTGACACACTTCTATTGTGACGTCACACACCTCCATTCTATTAGTTCACACACCTCCATTCTGTGACTTCACACACCTCCATTCTGACTTCACATACCTCCATTCTATGACTTCACAGACCTCGAATATGTGACTTCACTCACCTCCACTCTATGACTTCACACTCCTCCATTCTATGACTTCCCACACCTCCTTTCTATGACTTCACCCACTCCATTTTATGAGTTCACACACCTCCATTCTGTGACTTCACACACCTCTATTCTATGACCTCACACACCCTCATTCTATGATTTCACACACCTCCGTTCTATGACTTCACACATCCATTTTGACTTCACCCACCTCCAATATATGACTTCAAACACCTCAATTCTGTGACTTCACACACCTCCATTCTATGCCTTCATACCCTCCATTCTGTGACTCCACACACCTCCATTCTATGACTTCACACACTTCCATTCTATGACTTCACACACCTCCATTCTATGACATCGCAAACCTCCATTTGGTGACTTCACACACCTCCATTCGGAGTTCACACACCTCCATTCGGTGACTTCACACACCTCCATTCTGACTTCACACACCACAATTCTATGACTTCACACACTTCCATTCTATGACTTCACACACCTCCATTCTGTGACTTCACACACCTCCATTCTCCGACTTCACACCCCTCCAATTTGACTTCACATACCTCCATTCTGTGACTTCACACACCTCCATTCTATGACTTCACACACCTTCATTTTTACTTCAGAAACATCCATTCTATGACTTCACACACCTCCATTCTATGACTTCACAAACCTCCATTCGGTGACTTCACACATCTCCATTCTGACTTCACACACCTCCATTCTATGACTTCACACACCTCCATTCTATGACTTCACACCCCTCCATTCTGTGACTTCTCAAACCTCCATTCTGAGTCACACACCTCAATTCTGTGACTTCACACACCTCCATTCTGTGACTTCACACACCTCCATTGTGTGACTTCACACACTTCCATTCTATGACTTCACACACCTCCATTTTATGACTTCACACATCTCCATTCTGTGACTTCACACACCTCCATTCTATGACCTCACACACCCTCACTCTATGATTTCACACACCTCCATTCTGTGACTTCACACATCCATTTTGAATTCACACCCCTCCGATATATGACTTCAAACAATTCAATTGTGTAACTTCACACACCTCCATTCTATGAATTCATACCATCCATTCTGTGACTCCACACACCTCCATTCTATGACTTCACACACTTCCATTCTATGACTTCACACACCTACATTCTGTGACTTTACACACCTCGATTCTGAGTTCACACACCTCCATTCTGTGACTTCACACACCTCCATTCTGTGACTTCCCACACCTCCATTCTGTGACTTCACACACCTCCATTCTATGACTTCATACACCTCCATTCTGACTTCACACACCTCCATTCTATGACTTCTCAAACCTCTATTCTGACTTCACACACCTCCATTCCACGACTTCACACACCTCCATTCTATTAGTTCACACACTTCCATTCTATGTGTTCACACACCACAATTTTGTCTTCACACACCTCCATTCTATGACTTCGCAAACCTCCATTTGGTGACTTCACACACCTCCATTCGGAGTTCACACACCTCCATTCGGTGACTTCACACACCTCCATTCTGACTTCACACACCTCAATTCTATGACTTCACACACTTCCATTCTATGACTTCACACACCTCCATTCTGTGACTTCACCCACCATGATTCTGTGACTTCACACACCTCCATTCTGCGACTTCACACCCCTCCAATTTGACTTCACATACCTCCATTCTGTGACTTCACACACCTCCATTCTGTGACTTCACCCACCTCCATTCTGTCACTTCACACACCTCTATTCTATGACTTCACACACTTCCATTGTGACGTCACACAGCTCCGTTCTATGAGTTCACACACCTCCATTCTGACTTCACACACCTCCATTCTATTACTTCACACACCTCCATTCCGAATTCACACACCTCAATTCGGTGACTTCACAAAACTTCCTTCTATGATTTCACACACCTCCATACTATGACTTCACACAACTCCATCTATGACTTCACACACCTCCATTCTGACTTCACACACCTCTATTCTAAGACTTCGCACACCTCAATTCTGACTTTACACACCTCCATTCTATGGCTTCACAGACATCAAATCTGTGACTTCACTCACCTGCACTCTATGACTTCATACTCCTCCATTCTATGACTTCCCACACCTTCTTTCTATGACTTCACCCACCTCCAATCTACGACTACTCACCTCCATTCTGACTTCACACACCTCCATTCTGTGACTTCACACACCTCCATTCTATGACTTCACACACCTTCATTTTTACTTCAGAAACATCCATTCTATGACTTCACACACCTCCATTCTATGACTTCACACACCTCCATTCTGAATTCACACAGCTCCATTCTGTGACTTCACAAACCTCCATTCTATGATTTCACACACCTCCATACTATGACTTCACACAACTCCATCTATGACTTCACACACCTCTATTCTGACTTCACACACCTCTATTCTATGAGTTCGCACACCTCCATTCTGACATCACACACCTCCATTCTATGACTTCACACACTTCCATTGTGACGTCACACACCTCCATTCTATGAGTTCACACACCTCCATTCTGACTTGACTCACCTCCATTATATGATTTCACACACCTTCATTTTTACTTCAGAAACATCCATTCTATGAGTTCACACACTTCCATTCTATGACTTCACACACCTCCATTCTGTGTCTTCACCCACCACCATTCTGTGACTTCACACACCTCCATTCTTCGACTTCACACCCCTCCAATTTGACTTCACATACCTCCATTCTGTGACTTCACAAATCTCCATTCTGTGACTTCACCCACCTCCATTAGGTCACTTCACACACCTCTATTCTATCACTTCACACACTTCCATTGTGACGTCACACACCTCCATTCTATGAGTTCACACACCTCCATTCTGACTTCACACACCTCCATTCTATTACTTCACACACCTCCATTCCGAATTCACACAGATCAATTCTGTGACTTCACAAAATTCCCTTCTATTTTTTCACACACCTCCATACTATGACTTCACACAACTCCATCTATGACTTCACACACCTCCATTCTGACTTCAGACAACTCTATTCTATGACTTCGCACACCTCAATTCTGACATCACACACCTCCATTCTATGGCTTCACAGACCTCAAATCTGTGACTTCACAAACCTCCATTCTGTGACTTCACACACCTCCATTCTGACTTCACAGACCTCCATTCTGTGACTTCACAAACCTCCATTCTATGATTTCACACACCTCCATTCTATGACTTCACACACCTCCATTTTATGACCTCACACACAACCATTTTGACTTCTCACACCTCCATTCTGACTTCACACACCTCCATTCTATGACTTGACACACTTCTATTGTGACGTCACACACCTCCATTCTATGAGTTCACACACCTCCATTCTATGACTTCACACATCTCCATTCTGACTTCACATACCTCCATTCTATGACTTCACAGACCTCGAATATGTGACTTCACTCACCTCCACTCTATGATTTCACACTCCTCCATTCTATGACTTCCCACACCTCCTTTCTATGACTTCACCCAACTCCATTTTATGAGTTCACACACCTCCATTCTGTGACTTCACACACCTCTATTCTATGACCTCACACACCCTCATTCTATGATTTCACACACCTCCATTCTATGACTTCACACATCCATTTTGACTTCACACACCTCCAATATATGACTTCAAACACCTCAATTCTGTGACTTCACACACCTCCATTCTATGCCTTCATACCCTCCATTCTGTGACTCCACACACCTCCATTCTATGACTTCACACACTTCCATTCTATGACTTCACACACCTCCATTCTGTGACTTTACACACCTCCATTCTGTGACTTCACACACATCCATTCTATGATTTCACACACCTCCATTCTATGACTTCACCCACCGCCATTCTATGACTTCATACCTCCATTCTGATTTCAAACACCTCCATTCTGTGACTTCACACACCTCCATTCTATGACTTCGCACACGTTCATTCTTACTTCACAAACATACATTCTATGACTTCACAAACCTCCATTCTATGATTTCACACTCCTCCATTCCTTGACTTCACACACCTCCATTCTTTGACCTCACACACTTAAATTCTGAGTTGACACACCTCCATTCTGTGACTACACACACCTCCATTCTGACTTCACACTGCTCCATTCTATGACTTCACACACCTCCATTCTTTGACATCACACAACTCCATTCTATGACTTCACACACCTTCATTCTTACTTTACAAACATCCATTCTATATCTTCACACACCTCAATTCTGTGACTTTACACACCTCCATTCTGTGACTTCACATACCTCCATTCTATGACTTCACACACATCAATTCTGTGACTTCACACACTTCCATTCTATGACTTCATACACTTCCATTGTGACGTCACACACCTCCATTCTATGAGTTCACACACCTCCATTCTGAGTTCACACACCTCCATTCTGTGACTTCACACACCTCCATTCTGTGACTTCACACACCTCCATTCTGTTACTTCACACACCTTCATTCTTACTTCACAAACATACATTCTATGACTTCACACACCTCCATTCTTTGACTTCACACACCTCTATTCTGTGTTCACACACCTCAATTCTGTGACTTCACACACCTCCATTCTGACTTCACACACCTCCATTCTATGATTTCACACACCTGCATTCTGTGACTTCACACACCTCCATTCTTTGACTTCACACACCTAAATTCTGAGTTGACACACCTCCATTCTGTGAATTCCCACACCTCCATTCTGTGACTTCACACACCTCCATTCTATGACTTCACAAACATCCATTCTGTGACTTCACACACCTCCATTCTGAGTTCACACACCTCCATTCTATGACTTCACAGACCTCGAATATGTGACTTCACTCACCTCCACTCTATGACTTCACACTGCTCCATTCTATGACTTCCCACACCTCCTTTCTATGTCTTCACCCACCTCCATTTTATGAGTTCACACACCTCCATTCTGTGACTTCACACACCTCTATTCTATGACCTCACACACCCTCATTCCATGATTTCACACACCTCCATTCTATGACTTCACACATCCATATTGACTTCACACACCTCCAATAAATGACTTTAAACACCTCAATTCTGTGACTTCACACACTTCCATTCTATGCCTTCATACCCTCCATTCTGTGACTCCACACACCTCCATTCTATGACTTCACACACTTCAATTCTATGACTTCACACACCTCCATTCTGTGACTTTACACACCTCCATTATGAGTTCACACACCTCAATTCTGTGACGTCACACACCTCCATTCTGTGACTTCACACATATCCATTCTATGATTTCACACACCTCCATTCTATGACTTCACTCACCTCCATTCTATGACTTCATACCTCCATTCTGATTTCACACACCTCCATTCTGTGACTTCACACACCTCCATTGTATGACTTCACACACCTCCATTCTATGACCTCACACACCTCCATTCTATGACTTCACACACCTCCATTCTGTGACTTCACACACCTTCATTCTTACTTCACAAACATACATTCTATGACTTCACACACCTCCATTCTATGACTTCACACACCTCCATTCTTTGACTTCACACACCTCCATTCTATGTTCACACACCTCAATTCTGTGACTTCACACACCTCCATTCTGACTTCACACACCTCCATTCTATGACTTCACACACCTGCATTCTATGACTTCACACACCTCCATTCTTTGACTTCACACACCTAAATTCTGAGTTGACACACCTCCATTCTGTGACTTCACACACCTCCATTCTGACTTCACACAGCTCCATTCTATGACTTTGCACACCTCCATTCTTTCACGTCACACACCTCCATTCTATGACTTCACACACCTATGTTCTTACTTTATAAACATCCATTCTATAACTGCACACACCTCCATTCTATGACTTCACACACCTCCATTCTGAGACTTCACATACCTCCATTCTATGACTTCACACACTTCCATTCTATGACTTCAAACACCTCCATTCTATGGCTTCACACACTTCCATTCTGTAACTTCACACACCTCCATTCTATGAGTTCACACACCTCCATTCTGACTTCACACACCTCCATTCTATGATTTCACACACCTGCATTCTGTGACTTCACACACCTCCATTCTTTGACTTCACACACCTAAATTCTGAGTTGACACACCTCCATTCTGTGAATTCCCACACCTCCATTCTGTGACTTCACACACCTCCATTCTATGACTTCACACACCTCTATTCTGACTTCACACCCCTCCATTCTATGACTTCATACACCTCCATTCTGACTTCACACACCTCCATTCTATGACTTCTTTAACCTCTATTCTGACTTCACACACCTCCATTCTGTGACTTCACCCACCTCCATTCAATGACTTCACACACCTACATTCTTTGACTTCACACACCTCCAATCTGACATCACACACCTCCATTCTATGATTTCACAGACCTCGAATCTGTGACTTCAATCACCTGCACTCTATGACTTCACACTCCTCCATTCTATGACTTCCCACACCTCCTTTCTATGACTTCACCCTCCTCCAATCTATGACTACACACCTTTATTCTGACTTCACACACCTCCATTCTATGACTTCCCACACCTCCTTTCTATGACTTCACCCAACTCCATTCTACGACTTCACACCTCCATTCTGACTTCACACACCTCCATTCCGTGACTTCACACACTTCCATTCTGTGACTACACACACCTCCATTCTATGACTTCGCACACGTTCATTCTTACTTCACAAACACACATTCTATGACTTCACAAACCTCCATTCTATGACTTCACACTCCTCCATTCCTTGACATCACACACCTCCATTCTTTGACCTCACACACCTAAATTCTGAGTTGACACACCTCCATTCTGTGACTACACACACCTCCATTCTGACTTCACACAGCTCCATTCTATGACTTCACACACCTCCATTCTTTGACATCACACAACTCCATTCTATGACTTCACACACCTACATTCTTACTTTACAAACATCCATTCTATATCTTCACACACCTCAATTCTCTGACTTTACACACCTCCATTCTGTGACTTCACATACCTCCATTCTATGACTTCACACACCTCAATTCTGTGACTTCACACACCTCCATTCTGACTTCACACACCTCCATTCTGTGACTTCACACACCTCCATTCTGACTTCACACACCTCCATTCTGTGACTTCACACACCTCAGTTCTGAGTTCACACATCTCCATTCTGTGACTTCTCACTCCTCCATTCTGTGACTTCACACACCTCCAATCTGTGACTTCACACACTTCCATTCTATGACTTCACACACCTGCATTCTATGACTTCACACTACTCCATTCTTTGACTTCACACACCTCTATTCTAAGACCTCACACACCCTCATTCTATGATTTCACACACCTCCATTCTATGACTTCACACATCCATTTTGACTTCACACACCTCCAATATATGACTTCAAACACCTCAATTCTGTGAATTCACACACCTCCATTCTATGCCTTCATACCCTCCATTCTGTAACTCCACACACCTCCATTCTATGACTTCACACACTTCCATTCTATGAATTCACACACCTCCATTCTGTGACTTTACACACCTCCAATATGAGTTCACACACCTCCATTCTGTGACGTCACACAACTCCATTCTGTGAATTCACACACATCCATTCTATGATTTCACACACCTCCATTCTATGATTTCACCCACCTCCATTCTATGACTTCATACCTCCATTCTGATTTCACACACCTCCATTCTGTGACTTCACACACCTCCATTCTGTGACTTCACACACCTCCATTCTGTGACTTCACACACCTCCATTCTGTGACTTCACACACCTTCATTCTTACTTCACAAACATACATTCTATGACTTCACACACCTCCATTCTATGACTTCACACACCTACATTCTTTGACTTCACACACCTCCATTCTGTGTTCACACACCTCATTTCTGTGACTTCACACACCTCCATTCTGACTTCACACACCTCCATTCTATGACTTTGCACACCTCCATTCTTTCACGTCACACACCTCCATTCTATGACTTCACACACCTTTATTCTTACTTTACAAACATCCATTCTATAACTTCACACACCTCCATTCTATGACTTTACACACCTCCATTCTGAGTCTTCACATACCTCCATTCTATGACTTCACACACCTCCATTCTATGACTTCAAACACCTCCGTGCTATGACTTCACACACTTCCATTCTGTGACTTCACACACCTCCATTCTATGAGTTCACACACCTCCATTCTGACTTCACACACCTCCATTCTGTGACTTCACACACCTCCATTCTGAATTCACACAGCTCCATTCTGTGACTTCACAAAACTCCATTCTATGATTTCACACACCTCCATACTATGACTTCACACAACTTCATCTATGACTTCACACACCTCCATTCTGACTTCACACACCTCTATTCTATGACTTCGCACACCTCCATTCTGATATCACACAACTCCATTCCATGACTTCACAGACCTCGAATCTGTGACTTCACTCACCTGCACTCTATGACTTCATACTCCTCCATTCTATGACTTCCCACACCTTCTTTCTATGACTTCACCCACCTCCAATCTACGACTACTCCCCTCCATTCTGACTTCACACACGTCCATTCTGTGACTTCACACACCTCCATTCTATGACTTTAGACACCTTCATTTTTACTTCAGAAACATCCATTCTATGACTTCACACACCTCCATTGTATGACTTCACAAACCTCCATTCGGTGACTTCACACATCTCCATTCTGACTTCACACACCTCCATTCTATGACTTCACACACTTCCTTTCTATGACTTCACACCCCTCCGTTCTGTGACTTCTCAAACCTTCATTCTGAGTCACACACCTCAATTCTGTGACTTCACACACCTCCATTCTGTGACTTCACACACCTCCATTCTGTGACCTCACACACCCTCACTCTATGATTTCACACACCTCCATTCTATGACTTCATACATCCATTTTGAATTCACACCCCTCCAATATATGACTTCAAACACCTCAATTCTGTAACTTCACACACCTCCATTCTATGACTTCACACCGTCCATTCTGTGACTCCGCACACCTCCATTCTGTGACTTCACACACTTCCATTCTATGACTTCACACACCTACATTCTGTGACTTTACACACCTCCATTCTGAGTTCACACACCTCCATTCTGTGACGTCACACACCTCCATTCTGTGACTTCCCACACCTCCATTCTGTGACTTCACACACCTCTATTCTGACTTCACACACCTCCATTCTATGACTTCATACACCTCCATTCTGACTTCGCAGACCTCCATTCTATGACTTCTCAAACCTCTATTCTGACTTCACACACCTCCATTCTGTGACTTCACACACCTCCATTCAATGACTTCACACACCTACATTCTTTGACTTCACACACCTCCAATCTGACATCACACACCTCCATTCTATGATTTCACAGACCTCGAATCTGTGACTTCAATTACCTGCACTCTATGACTTCACACTCCTCCATTCTATGACTTCCCACACCTCCTTTCTATGACTTCACCCTCCTCCAATCTATGACTACACACCTTTATTCTGACTTCACACACCTCCATTCTGTGACTTCACACACCTCCATTTTATGACTTCACACACCTCCATTCTATGACTTCACACACCTCCATTCTATGACTTCACACACGTCCATTCTTTGACTTCATACACCTAAATTCTGAGTTGACACACCTCCATTATGTGACTTCACACACCTCCATTCTGACTTCACACAGCTCCATTCTATGACTTCACACATCTCCATTCTTTGACGTCACACACCTACATTCTATGACTTTACACACCTTCATTCTTACTTTACAAACTTCCATTCTATAACTTCACACTCGTCAATTCTATGACTTTACACACCTCCATTCTGTCACTTCACATACCTCCATTCTATGACTTCACACACCTCCATTCTCTGACTTCACACACCACCATTCTATGACTTCACACACTTCCATTGTGACGTCACACACCTCCATTCTATGAGTTCACACACCTCCATTCTATGACTTCACACACCTCCATTCTGAATTCACACAGCTCCATTCTGTGACTTCACAAAACTCCATTCTATGATTTCACACACCTCCATACTATGACTACACACAACTCCATCTATGACTTCACACACCTCCATTCTGACTTCACACTCCTCTATTCTATGACTTCGCACACCTCCATTCTGACATCACACACCTCCATTCTATGACTTCACAGACCTCGAATCTGTGACTTCACTCACCTGCACTCTATGACTTCACACTCCTCCATTCTATGACTTTCCACACCTCCTTTCTATGACTTTACCCACCTCCAATCTATGACTACACACCTCCATTCTGACTTCACACACCTCCATTCTGTGACTTCACACACCTCCATTATATGACTTCACAAACTTCCATTCTGTGACTTCACACATGCATTTTGACTTCACACACCTCCAATATATGACTTCAAACACCTCAATTCTGTGTCTTCACACACCTCCAATCTATGACTTCATACCGTCCATTCTGTGACTTCACACAGCTCCATTCTATGACTTCACACACTTCCATTCTATGACTTCACACACCTCCATTCTGTGACTTTACACACCTCCATTCTCCGTTCACACACCTCCTTTCTGTGACGTAACTCACCTCCATTCTGTGACTTCCTACACCTCCATTCTGTGACTTCACACACCTCCATTCTATGACTTCACACACCTCTATTCTGACTTCAAACACCTCCATTCTATGACTTCGCACACCTCTATTCTGACTTCACACACCTCCATTCTGTGACTTCACACACCTCCATTCAATGACTTCACACACCTACATTCTTTGACTTCACACACCTCCAATCTGACATCACACACCTCCATTCTATGATTTCACATACCTCGAATCTGTGACTTCACTCAACTGCACTCTATGACATCACACTCCTCCATTCTATGACTTCCCACACCTCCTTTCTATGACTTCACCCACCTCCAATCTATGACTACACACCTCCATTCTGACTTCACACACCTCCTTTCTGTGACTTCACACACCTCCATTCTATGACTTCACACACCTCCATTCTATGACTTCACACACCTTCATTCTTACTTCAGAAACATCCATTCTATGACTTCACACACATCCATTCTAGGACTTCACAAACCTCCTCTCTGTGACTACACACACCTCCATTCTGAGTTCACACAACTCCATTCAGTGACTTCACACACCTCCATTCTATGAGTTCACACAACTCCATTCAGTGACTTCACACACCTCCATTCTTTGACTTCACACACCTCCATTCCATGACTTCACACACCTCCATTCTATGAGTTCACACACCTCCATTCTATGATTCACACACCTCCATTTTGACTTCACACACCTCCATTCTTTGACTTCATACACCTTCGTTCTCACTTCAGAAACATCCATTCTATGACTTCAGGCACCTCCATTCTATGACTTCACAAACCTCCGTTCTGTGACCACACACCTCCATTCTGAATTCCCACACCTCCATTCTGTGACTTCACTCACCTCCATCCTAACTTCACACACCTCCATTCTGACTTCACAAACCTCAATTCTTTGACTTCACACACCTCCATTCTATGATTTCACACTCTTCCATTCTATGAATTCACACACCTCCATTCTATGACTTCACACACCCCATTTCTGAATTGACACACCTCCTTTCTGTGATTTCACACACCTCCAATTTGACTTCACACAACCCCATTCTATGACTTCACACACCCCCATTGTGACTTCACACACTCCATTCTATGAGTTCACACACCTCCATTCTGACTTCACACACCTCCATTCTATGGCTTCACACAGCTGCATTCTGACTTCAGACACCTCCATTTGTGACTTCACACAACACTATTTTTACTTCAAACACCTTCATTCTGTGACTTCACACACCTCCATTCTGTGACTTCACACACCTCCATTTTGACTTCACACACTTCCATTCTTTGATTTAACACACCTGCATTCTGTGACTTCACACACCACCATTGTTTGACTTCACTCACCTATACTGTTGGACTTCACACACCTCCATTACATGACTTCACACATCTCCATTTTATGAGTTCACACACCTTCATTATACTTCAGAAACATCCATTCTATGACTTCACACACCTCCATTCTATGACTTCACAAACCTCCATTCTGTGACTTCACACAGCTCCATTCTGAGTTCACACACATCAATTCCGTGACTTCACACACCTCAATTCTCACTTCACACACCTCCATTCTATGACTTCACACAATTCCATTCTATGACTTCACACACCTCCATTCTTTGACTTCACACACCTCCATTGTGAGTTCACACACCTCCATTCTGTGACTTCAAACACCTCCATTCTGTGACTTCACACACCTCCATTCTGTGACTTCACACACCTCCATTCTATGATTTCTCACACCTCCATTCTATTAATTCACACACCTCCATTCTGTGACTTCACACAACTCCATTCTATGACTTCCCACACCTCCATTCTGTGACTTCACACACCTCCATTCTGAGTTCACAAACCTCCATTCTGTGACTTCACACACCTCCATTCTATGAGTTCACACACCTCCATACTATGACTTCACACACCTCCAGTCTTTGACTTCACACCCCTCCATTCTGTGACTTCACACACCTCCATTCTATAACTCCACACACCTCCATTGTGACTTCCCACACCTCCAATCTGAGTTCACACACCTCCATTCTGACTTCACACACCTCCATTCTATGACTTCACACACCTGAATTCTGTGACTTCACACACCTAAATTCTGTAACTTCACACGCCTCCATTATGATTTCACACACTTCCATTCTATGACTTCACACACCTCCAATCTATGACTTCACACACCTAGATTCTGTGACTTCACACACCTCCATTCTGAGTTCACACACCTCCATTCTGTGACTTCACACACCTCCATTCTGACTTCACATCGCTCTATAAAATGACTTCACACACCTCCATTCTGTGACTTCGCACACCTCCATTCTGACTTCACACAGCTACATTCTCTGACTTCCCACACCTACATTCTATGATTTCACACACCTCCATTCTATGACTTCACACACCTCCATTCTGTGACTTCACACACCTCCATTCTGAGTTCAAACCCCTCCGTTCTGTGACTTAACACACCTCCATTCTGTGACTTCACACACCTCCATTCTGGGTTCGCACACCTCCATTCTGTGACTTCACACACCTCCATTCTGACTTCACACAGCTCCATTCTATGACTTCACACACCTCCATTCTGTGCCTTCACACACCTCCATTCTTGTCTTAACACACCTTCATTCTTACTTAACAACCTCCATTCTCTGACTTCACACACCTCCATTCTATGACTTCACACACCTCCATTCTATGACTTCACACACCTCCATTCTGTGACTTCACACACCTCAATTCTGTGACTTCACACACCTCCATTATGACTTCACACACATCCATTCTATGACTTCACACACCTCCATTCTATGACTTCACACACCTTCATTCTGTGACTTCACACACCTCCATTCTGAGTTCACACACCTCCATTCTGTGACTTCACACACCTCCAATCTGACTTCACACAGCTCCATTCCATGACTTCACACACCTCCATTCTGTGACTTCACACACCTCCATTCTATGACTTCACACACCTCCATTCTGACTTCACCGACCTCCATTCTATGACTTCACACAACTCCATTCTGACTTCACACACCTCCATTATGTGACTTCACACACCTCCATTATATGACTTCACACAGCTCCATTCTATGACTTCACACATCTCCATTCTTTGACGTCACACACCTACATTCTATGACTTTACACACCTTCATTCTTACTTTACAAACTTCCATTCTATAACTTCACACACGTCAATTCTATGACTTTACACACCTCCATTCTGTCACTTCACATACCTCCATTCTATGACTTCACACACCTCCATTCTCTGACTTCACACACCACCATTCTATGACTTCACACACTTCCATTGTGACGTCACACACCTCCATTCTATGAGTTCACACACCTCCATTCTATGACTTCACACACCTCCATTCTGAATTCACACAGCTCCATTCTGTGACTTCACAAAACTCCATTCTATGATTTCACACACCTCCATAATATGACTACACACAACTCCATCTATGACTTCACACACCTCCATTCTGACTTCACACACCTCTATTCTATGACTTCGCACACCTCCATTCTGACATCACACACCTCCATTCTATGACTTCACAGACCTCGAATCTGTGACTTCACTCACCTGCACTCTATGACTTCACACTCCTCCATTCTATGACTTTCCACACCTCCTTTCTATGACTTTACCCACCTCCAATCTATGACTACACACCTCCATTCTGACTTTACACACCTCCATTCTGTGACTTCACACACCTCCATTATATGACTTCACACTCCTTCATTTTTACTTCAGAAACATCCATTCTATGAGTTCACACACCTCCATTATATGACTTCACAAACTTCCATTCTGTGACTTCACACATGCATTTTGACTTCACACACCTCCAATATATGACTTCAAACACCTCAATTCTGTGACTTCACACACCTCCATTCTATGACTTCATACCGTCCATTCTGTGACTTCACACAGCTCCATTCTATGACTTCACACACTTCCATTCTATGACTTCACACACCTCCATTCTGTGACTTTACACACCTCCATTCTCCGTTCACACACCTCCTTTCTGTGACGTAACTCACCTCCATTCTGTGACTTCCTACACCTCCATTCTGTGACTTCACACACCTCCATTCTATGACTTCACACACCTCTATTCTGACTTCAAACACCTCCATTCTATGACTTCGCACACCTCTATTCTGACTTCACACACCTCCATTCTGTGACTTCACACACCTCCATTCAATGACTTCACACACCTACATTCTTTGACTTCACACACCTCCAATCTGACATCACACACCTCCATTCTATGATTTCACATACCTCGAATCTGTGACTTCACTCAACTGCACTCTATGACATCACACTCCTCCATTCTATGACTTCCCACACCTCCTTTCTATGACTTCACCCACCTCCAATCTATGACTACACACCTCCATTCTGACTTCACACACCTCCATTCTGTGACTTCACACACCTCCATTCTATGACTTCACACACCTCCATTCTATGACTTCACACACCTTCATTCTTACTTCAGAAACATCCATTCTATGACTTCACACACATCCATTCTAGGACTTCACAAACCTCCTTTCTGTGACTACACACACATCCATTCTGAGTTCACACAACTCCATTCAGTGACTTCACACACCTCCATTCTATGAGTTCACACAACTCCATTCAGTGACTTCACACACCTCCATTCTTTGACTTCACACACCTCCATTCCATGACTTCACACACCTCCATTCTATGAGTTCACACACCTCCATTCTATGATTCACACACCTCCATTTTGACTTCACACACCTCCATTCTTTGACTTCATACACCTTCGT
Organism: Megascapheus bottae; assembly: GCA_024803745.1. Lineage (NCBI taxonomy): Eukaryota > Metazoa > Chordata > Mammalia > Rodentia > Geomyidae > Megascapheus > Megascapheus bottae. The sequence goes on along the minus strand of JANJXV010001177.1, from coordinate 129,080 downwards.
TCTCACTTCAGAAACATCCATTCTATGACTTCAGGCACCTCCATTCTATGACTTCACAAACCTCCGTTCTGTGACCACACACCTCCATTCTGAATTCCCACACCTCCATTCTGTGACTTCACTCACCTCCATCCTGACTTCACACACCTCCATTCTGACTTCACAAACCTCAATTCTTTTACTTCACACTCCTCCATTCTATGATTTCACACTCTTCCATTCTATGAATTCACACACCTCCATTCTATGACTTCACACACCCCATTTCTGAATTGACACACCTCCATTCTGTGATTTCAAACACCTCCAATTTGACTTCACACAACCCCATTCTATGACTTCACACACCCCCATTGTGACTTCACACACTCCATTCTATGAGTTCACACACCTCCATTCTGACTTCACACACCTCCATTCTATGGCTTCACACAGCTGCATTCTGACTTCAGACACCTCCATTTGTGACTTCACACACCACAATTTTTACTTCAAACACCTTCATTCTGTGACTTCACACACCTCCATTCTGTGACTTCACACACCTCCATTTTGACTTCACACACTTCCATTCTTTGATTTAACACACCTGCATTCTGTGACTTCACACACCACCATTGTTTGACTTCACTCACCTATACTGTTGGACTTCACACACCTCCATTCCATGACTTCACACATCTCCATTTTATGAGTTCACACACCTTCATTATACTTCAGAAACATCCATTCTATGACTTCACACACCTCCATTCTATGACTTCACAAACCTCCATTCTGTGACTTCACACAGCTCCATTCTGAGTTCACACACCTCAATTCCGTGACTTCACACACCTCAATTCTCACTTCACACACCTCCATTCTATGACTTCACACAATTCCATTCTATGACTTCACACACCTCCATTCTTTGACTTCACACACCTCCATTGTGAGTTCACACACCTCCATTCTGTGACTTCAAACACCTCCATTCTGTGACTTCACACACCTCCATTCTGTGACTTCACACACCTCCATTCTATGATTTCTCACACCTCCATTCTATTAATTCACACACCTCCATTCTGTGACTTCACACAACTCCATTCTATGACTTCCCACACCTCCATTCTGTGACTTCACACACCTCCATTCTGAGTTCACAAACCTCCATTCTGTGACTTCACACACCTCCATTCTATGAGTTCACACACCTCCATACTATGACTTCACACACCTCCAGTCTTTGACTTCACACCCCTCCATTCTGTGACTTCACACACCTCCATTCTATAACTTCACACACCTCCATTGTGACTTCCCACACCTACAATCTGAGTTCACACACCTCCATTCTGACTTCACACACCTCCATTCTATGACTTCACACACCTGAATTCTGTGACTTCACACACCTAAATTCTGTGACTTCACACGCCTCCATTATGATTTCACACACTTCCATTCTATGACTTCACACACCTCCATTCTATGACTTCACACACCTAGATTCTGTGACTTCACACACCTCCATTCTGAGTTCACACACCTCCATTCTGTGACTTCGCACACCTCCATTCTGACTTCAAACAGCTACATTCTCTGACTTCCCACACCTACATTCTATGATTTCACACACCTCCATTCTATGACTTCACACACCTCCATTCTGTGACTTCACACACCTCCATTCTGAGTTCAAACCCCTCCGTTCTGTGACTTAACACACCTCCATTCTGTGACTTCACACACCTCCATTCTGAGTTCGCACACCTCCATTCTGTGACTTCACACACCTCCATTCTGACTTCACACAGCTCCTTTCTATGACTTCACACACCTCCATTCTGTGCCTTCACACACCTCCATTCTTGTCTTAACACACCTTCATTCTTACATAACAACCTCCATTCTCTTACTTCACACACCTCCATTCTATGACTTCACACACCTCCATTCTATGACTTCACACACCTCCATTCTGTGACTTCACACACCTCAATTCTGTGACTTCACAAACCTCCATTATGACTTCACACACATCCATTCTATGACTTCACACACCTCCATTCTATGACTTCACACACCTTCATTCTATGACTTCACACACCTCCATTCTGAGTTCACACACCTCCATTCTATGACTTCACACACCTCCATTCTATGACTTCACACCTCCATTCTGACTTCACCGACCTCCATTCTATGACTTCACACAACTCCATTCTGACTTCACACACCTCCATTCTGTGACTTCACACACCTCCATTATATGACTTCACACACCTCCATTCTGTGACTTCACACACCTCCATTCTATGACTTCACACACCTCCATTCTGTGACTTCACACACCTACATTGTGACTTCACAGACCTCATTCTATGAGTTCACACAAATGCATTGTGAATTCACACACCTCCTTTCCATGACTTCACACACCTCCATTCTGGCTTCACACACCTCCATTGTGACTTCACACACCTCAATTCTGTGACTTCACACAACTCCATTCTATGATTTCACACACCTCCATTCTATGACTTCACACACCTCCATTCTATGACCTCACACACCCTAACTCTATGATTTCACAAACCTCCATTCTATGACTTCACACATCCATTTTGAATTCACACCCCTCCAATATATGACTTCAAACACCTCAACTCTGTAACTTCACACACCTCCATTCTATGACTTCACACCGTCCATTCTGTGACTCCGCACACCTCCATTGTATGACTTCACACACTTCCATTCTATGACTTCACACACCTACATTCTGTGACTTTACACACCTCCATTCTGAGTTCACACACCTCCATTCTGTGACGTCACACACCTCCATTCTGTGACTTCCCACACCTCCATTCTGTGACTTCACACACCTCTATTCTGACTTCACACACCTCCATTCTATGACTTCATACACCTCCATTCTGACTTCACACACCTCCATTCTATGACTTCTCACCTCTATTCTGACTTCACACACCTCCATTCTGTGACTTCGCACACCTCCATTCAATGACTTCCCACACCTACATTCTTGGACTTCACACACCTCCAATCTGACATCACACACCTCCATTCTATGATTTCCCAGACCTCGAATCTGTGACTTCAATCACCTGCACTCTATGACTTCACACTCCTCCATTCTATGACTTCCCACACCTCCTTTCTATGACTTCACCCTCCTCCAATCTATGACTACACACCTTTATTCTGACTTCACACACCTCCATTCTGTGAGTTCACACACCTCCATTTTATGACTTCACACACCTCCACTCTATGACTTCACACACCTCCATTCTATGACTTCACACACGTCCATTCTTTGACTTCATACACCTAAATTCTGAGTTGACACACCTCCAGTATGTGACTTCACACACCTCCATTCTGACTTCACACAGCTCCATTCTATGACTTCACACATCTCCATTCTTTGACGTCACACACCTATATTCTATGACTTTACACACCTTCATTCTTACTTTACAAACTTCCATTCTATAACTTCACACACCTCAATTCTATGACTTTACACACCTCCATTCTGTCACTTCACATACCTCCATTCTATGACTTCACACACCTCCATTCTCTGACTTCACACACCACCATTCTATGACTTCACACACTTCCATTGTGACGTCACACACCTCCATTCTATGAGTTCACACACCTCCATTCTATGAGTACACACACCTCCATTCTGTATTCACACAGCTCCATTCTGTGACTTCACAAAACTCCATTCTATGATTTCACACACCTCCATACTATGACTACACACAACTCCATCTATGACTTCACACACCTCCATTCTGACTTCACACACCTCTATTCTATGACTTCGCACACCTCCATTCTGACATCACACACCTCCATTCTATGACTTCACAGACCTCGAATCTGTGACTTCACTCACCTGCACTCTATGACTTCACACTCCTCCATTCTATGACTTTCCACACTTCCTTTCTATGACTTCACCCACCTCCAATCTATGACTACACACCTCCATTCTGACTTCACACACCTTCATTCTGTGACTTCACACACCTCCATTATATGACTTCACACTCCTTCATTTTTACTTCAGAAACATCCATTCTATGAGTTCACACACCTCCATTATATGACTTCACAAACTTCCATTCTGTGACTTCACACATGCTTTTTGACTTCACACATCTCCAATATATGACTTCAAACACCTCAATTATGTGACTTCACACACCTCCATTCTATGACTTCATACCGTCCATTCTGTGACTTCACACAGCTCCATTCTATGACTTCACACACTTCCATTCTATGACTTCACACACCTCCATTCTGTGACTTTACACACCTCCATTCTCCGTTCACACACCTCCTTTCTGTGACGTAACTCACCTCCATTCTGTGACTTCCTACACCTCCATTCTGTGACTTCACACACCTCCATTCTATGACTTCACACACCTCTATTCTGACTTCAAACACCTCCATTCTATGACTTCGCACACCTCTATTCTGACTTCAAACACCTCCATTCTGTGACTTCACACACCTCCATTCAATGACTTCACACACCTACATTCTTTGACTTCACACACCTCCAATCTGACATCACACACTTCCATTCTATGATTTCACATACCTCGAATCTGTGACTTCACTCAACTGCACTCTATGACATCACACTCCTCCATTCTATGACTTCCCACACCTCCTTTCTATGACTTCACCCACCTCCAATCTATGACTACACACCTCCATTCTGACTTCACACACCTACATTCTGTGACTTCACACACCTCCATTCTATGACTTCACACACCTCCATTCTATGACATCACACACATTCATTCTTACTTCAGGAACATCCATTCTATGACTTCACACACATCCATTCTAGGACTTCACAAACCTCCTTTCTGTGACTACACACACCTCCATTCTGAGTTCACACAACTCCATTCAGTGACTTCACACACCTCCATTCTGTGACTTCACACACCTCCATTCTATGATTTCACACACCTCCATTCTATGACTTCACACATCCATTTTGATTTCACACACCTCCAATATATGACTTCAAACAGCTCAATTCTCTGACTTCACACACCTCCATTCTATGACTTTAAACTCGTCCATTCAGTGACTTCACACACCTCCATTCTATGACTTCACAAACTTCCATTGTGACGTCACAGACCTCCATTCTATGTGTTCACACACCTCCATTCTATGACTTCACTCACCTCCATTCTATGACTTCACGCACCTCCTTTCTGAGTTGACACACCTCCATTCTTTGACTTCACACACCTCCAATCTGAATTCATACACCTCCATTCTATGACTTCACCCACCTAAATTCTATGACTTCACACACCTCCATTCTCCGAATTCACACCCCTCTAATTTGATTTCTCATACCTTCATTCTATGACTTCACAAACCTCCCTTCGGTGACTTCACAATGCTCCATTCTATGACTTCACACATCTACATTATATGACTTCACACACCTCAATTCTAACTCACACAACTCCATTCTGTGACTTCACAAAACTCCATTCTATGATTTCACATATCTCCATACTATGACTTCACACACCTCCATCTATGATTGCACAAACCTCCATTCTGAGTTCACACACCTCCATTCTGTGACTTCACACACCTCCATTCTGACTTCACACACCTCCATTGTATGACTTCACACACCTCCATTCTGTGACTTCACACACCTCCATTCTATGACTTCACAAACTTCCATTGTGATGTCACACACCTCCATTTTATGAGTTCACACACCTCCATTCTATGACTTCACACACCTCCATTCTGACTTCACACACCTCTATTCTATGACTTCGAACACCTACATTCTGACTTCCACACCTCCATTCTATGACTTCACAGACCTCGCATCTGTGACTTCACTCACCTCCACTCTATGACTTCACACTTCTCCATTCTATGACTTCCCACAACTAATTTCTATGACTTCATCCACCTCCATTCTATGACTTCACACCTCCATTCTGACTTCACACACCTCCATTCTATGACTTCACACACCTCCATTCTGACTTCACACACCTCCATTCTGTGACTTCACACACCTCCATTCTATGATTTCACACACCTCCATTCTGTGACTTCACACACCTCCATTCTATGACTTCACACACCTACACTGTGACTTTACACACCTCCATTCTATGAGTTCACACACCTGCATTGTGACTTCACCCACCTCCATTCTATGACTTCACAAACATCCATTTTGACCTCACACACCTCCATTCTGACTTCACGTACCTAAATCCTGTGACTTCACACACCTCCATTCTATGATTTCACACACCTCCATTCTATGACTTCACTCACCTCCATTCTATGACTTCACACACCTCCTTTCTGAGTTGACACACCTCCATTCTATGACTTCACACACCTCCAATCTGAATTCACACACCTCCATTCTATGACTTCGACCACCTCCATTCTATGACTTCACACACCTCCATCCTCCGACTTCACACCCCTCTAATTTGATTTCTCATACCTCCATTCTATGACTTCACAAACCTCCTTTCGGTGACTTCACAATACTCCATTCTACGACTTCACACACCTCCATTCTATGACTTCACAGATCTCGAATCTGTGACTTCACTCACCTCCACTCTATGACTTCACACTTCTCCATTCTATGACTTCCCACACCTAAGTTCTATGACTTCACCCACCTCCATTCTATGACTTCACACCTCGATTCTGACTTCACACACCTCCATTCTATGACTTCACACACCTCCATTCTGACTTCACACACCTCCATTCTGTGACTTCTCACACCTCGATTCTGTGACTTCACACAGCTCCAATCTGTGACTTCACACACTTCCATTCTATGACTTCACACACCTCCATTCTATGACTTCACACACATCCATTCTGTGACTTCACACACCTCCATTCTATGACCTCACACACCCTCATTCTATGATTTCACACACCTCCATTCTATGACTTCACACATCCATTTTGATTTCACACACCTCCAATAAATGACTTCAAACACCTCAATTCTGTGACTTTATACACCTCCATTCTATGACTTCATACCGTCCATTCTGTGACTTCACACACCTCCATTCTATGACTTCACACACTTCCATTCTATGACTTCACACACCTCCATTCTGTGACTTTACACACCTCCATTCTTGGTTCACACACCTCCATTCTGTGACTTCACACTCCTGCAATCTGTGACTTTCCACACCTCCATTCTTTGACTTCCCACACCTCCATTCTATGACTTCACACACCTTCATTCTTACTTCACAAACACCCATTCTATGACTTCACACACCTCCATTCTGTGACTTCACACACCTCCATTCTATGACTTCACACATCTCCATTGTGACTACACACACCTCCATTCTATGAGTTCACACACCTCCATTCTGACTTTACACACCTCCATTCTATGACTTCACACACCTCCATTCTAAATTCACACAGCTCAATTCTGTGACTTCACAAAATTCCATTCTGACTTCACACACCTCCATTGTATGTATTCACACACCTCCATTCTGTGACTTCACACACCTTCATTGTGGCGTCACACACCTCCATTCTATGAGTTCACACACCTCCATTCTGACTTAACAAATCTCTATTCTATGACTACGCACACCTGCATTCTGACATCACACACCTGCAATCTATGACTTCACAGACCTCGAATCTGTGACTTCACTCACCTCCAATCTATGACTTCAAACTCCTCCATTCTATGACTTCCCACACCTCCTTTCTATGACTTCACCCACCTTCATTCTATGACTTCACAAAGCTTCATTCTTACTTCAGAAACATCCATTCTATGACCTCACACACCTCCATCTATGACTTCACCAACCTCCATTCTGTGATTTCACACACCTCCATACTGAGTTCACAAAACTCCATTCGGTGACTAAACACACCTCCATTCTGACTTCACACACGTCCATTCTATGACTTCACACACTTCCATTCTATGACTTCACAAAGCTCCATTCTGTGACTTCACACACCTCCATTCTGAGTTCACACACCTCCATTCTGTGACTTCACACACCTCCATTCTTTGACTTCACACACATACATTCTACGACTTCACACATCCATTTTGACTTCACACACCTCCAATATATGGCTTCAAACAGCTCAATTCTCTGACTTCACACACCTCCATTCTATGACTTTAAACTCGTCCATTCAGTGACTTCACACACCTCCATTCTATGACTTCACCCACCTCCATTCTATTACTTCACACACCTCCATTCTCCGACTTCACACCCCTGTAATTTGATTTCTCATACCTCCATTCTATGACTTCAAAAACCTCGCTTCGTTGACTTCACAATACTCCATTCTATGACTTCACACATCTACATTCTATGACTTCACACGCCTCAATTCTGACTCACACACCTCCATTCTGTGACTTCACAAAACTTCATTCTATGATTTCACAAATCTCCATATTATGACTTCACACACCTCCATCTATGACTTCACACACCTCCATTATGAGTTCACACACCTCCATTCTTTGACTTCACACACCTCCATTCTATGACTTCACACACCTAATTTCTATGACTTCACCCACCTCCATTCTATGACTTCACACCTCCATTCTGACTTCACACTCCTCCATTCTATGACTTCACTCACCTCCATTCTATGACTTCAGACACCTCCTTTCTGAGTTGACACACCTCCATTCTATGACCTCACACACCTCCAATCTGAATTCACACACCTCCATTCTATGACTTCACACACCTCAATTCTATTACTTCACACACCTCCATTCTCCGACTTCACACCCCTGTAATTTGATTTCTCATACCTCCATTCTATGACTTCACAAACCTCCCTTCGGTGACTTCACAATACTCCATTCTATGACTTCACACATCTACATTCTATGACTTCACACACCTCAATTCTGACTCACATAACTCCATTCTGTGACTTCACAAAACTCCATTCTATGATTTCACATATCTCCATACTATGACTTCACACACTTCCATCTATGATTGCACACACCTCCATTCTGAGTTCACACACCTCCATTCTGTGACTTCACACACCTCCATTCTGATTTCACACACCTCCATTGTATGACTCCACACACCTCCATTCTGTGACTTTACACACCTCCATTCTATGACTTCACAAACTTCCATTGTGATGTCACACACCTCCATTCTATGAGTTCACACACCACCATTCTATGACTTCACACACCTCCATTCTGACTTCACACACCTCTATTCTATGACTTCGAACACCTACATTCTGACTTCACCCACCTCCATTCTATGACTTCACACCTCCATTCTGACTTCACACACCTCCATTCTATGATTTCACACACCTCCATTCTGACTTCACACACCTCCAATTCTGTGACTTCACACACCTCCATTCTATGATTTCACACACCTCCATTCTGTGACTTCACACACCTCCATTCTATGACTTCACACACCTCCCATCTGTGACTTCACGCACCTTCATTCAGTGACTTCACACACCTCCATTCTATGACTTCCCACACCTACACTGTGACTTCACACACCTCCATTCTATGAGTTCACACACCTGCATTGTGACTTCACCCACCTCCATTCTATGATTTCACACACCTCCATTCTGACCTGACTCACCTCCATTCTGACTTCACACACCTAAATTCTGTGATTTCACACACCTCCATTCTATGATTTCACACACCTCCCTTCTATGACTTCACTCACCTCCATTCTATGACTTCACACACCTCCTTTCCGAGTTGACACACCTCCATTCTATGACTTCACACACCTCCAATCTGAATTCACACACCTCCATTCTATGACTTCACCCACCTCCATTGTATGACTTCACACACCTCCATTCTACGACTTCACACCCCTCTAATTTGATTTCTCATACCTCCATTCTATGACTTCACAAACCTCCCTTCGGTGACTTCACAATACTCCATACTATGACTTCACACACCTCCATTCTATGAGTTCACAGACCTCGAATCTGTGACTTCACTCACCGCCACTCTATGACCTCACACTTCTCCATTCTATGACTTCCCACACCTAAGTTCTATGACTTCCCCCACCTCCATTCTATGACTTCACACCTCCATTCTGACTTCACACACCTCCACTCTATGACATCACACACCTCCATTCTGACTTCACACACCTCCATTCTGTGACCTCACACACCTCCATTCTATGACTTCACACACCTCCATTCTGTGTCGACACACACCTCCATTTTGAGCTCGCACACCTCCATTCTGTGACTTCTCAAACCTCGATTCTGTGACTTCACACACCTCCAATCTGTGACTTCACACACTTCCATTCTATGACTTCACACACCTCTATTCTATGACATCACACACATCCATTCTGTGACTTCAAACACCTCCATTCTATGACCTCACACACCCTCATTCTATGATTTCACACACCTCCATTCTATGAATTCACACATCCATTTTGACTTCACACACCTCCAATATATGACTTCAAACACCTCCATTCTGTGATTTACACACCTCTATTCTGAGTTCACACACCTACATTCTGGGACTTCACACACCTCAAATCTGTGACTTCGACCACCTCCATTCTATGACTTCACACACCTCCATTCTATGACTTCACGCACCTCCATTCTGTGACTTCACACACCTCCATTCTATGACTTCACACACCTCCATTGTGACTACACACACTACCATGCTATGAGTTCACACACCTCCATTCTGACTTCACACACCTCCATTCTATGACTTCACACACCTCCATTCTATGACTTCCCACACCTCCTTTCTATGACTTCACCCAACTCCATTCTATGACTTCACACCTCCATTCTGACTTCACACACCTCCATTCTGTGACTTCACACACTTCCATTCTGTGACTACACACACCTCCATTCTATGACTTCGCACACGTTCATTCTTACTTCACAAACATACATTCTATGACTTCACAAACCTCCATTCTATGACTTCACACTCCTCCATTCCTTGACATCACACACCTCCATTCTTTGACCTCACACACCTAAATTCTGAGTTGACACACCTCCATTCTGTGACTACACACACCTCCATTCTGACTTCACACAGCTCCATTCTATGACTTCACACACCTCCATTCTTTGACATCACACAACTCCATTCTATGACTTCATACACCTTCATTCTTACTTTACAAACATCCATTCTATATCTTCACACACCTCAATTCTGTGACTTTACACACCTCCATTCTGTGACTTCACATACCTCCATTCTATGACTTCACACACCTCAATTCTGTGACTTCACACACCTCCATTCTGACTTCACTCACCTCCATTCTGTGACTTCACACACCTCCATTCTGTGACTTCACACACCTCCATTCTATTACTTCGCACACCTCCATTCTGTGACTTCACACACCTCAGTTCTGAGTTCACACATCTCCATTCTGTGACTTCTCACTCCTCCATTCTGTGACTTCACACACCTCCAATCTGTGAATTCACACACTTCCATTCTATGACTTCACACAACTGCATTCTATGACTTCACACTACTCCATTCTTTGACTTCACTCACCTCTATTCTATGACCTCACACACCCTCATTCTATGATTTCACACACCTCCATTCTATGACTTCACACATCCATTTTGACTTCACACACCTCCAATATATGACTTCAAGCACCTCAATTCTGTGAATTCACACACCTCCATTCTATGCCTTCATACCCTCCATTCTGTAACTCCACACACCTCCATTCTATGACTTCACACACTTCCATTCTATGACTTCACACACCTCCATTCTGTGACTTTACACACCTCCAATATGAGTTCACACACCTCCATTCTGTGACGTCACACACCTCCATTCTGTGAATTCACACACATCCATTCTATGATTTCACACACCTCCATTCTATGACTTCACCCACCTCCATTCTATGACTTCATACCTCCATTCTGATTTCACACACCTCCATTCTGTGACTTCACACACCTCCATTCTGTGACTTCACACACCTCCATTCTGTGACTTCACACACCTCCATTCTGTGACTTCACACACCTTCATTCTTACTTCACAAACATACATTCTATGACTTCACCCACCTCCATTCTATGACTTCACACACCTCCATTCTTTGACTTCACACACCTCCATTCTGTGTTCACACACCTCAATTCTGTGACTTCACACACCTCCATTCTGACTTCACACACCTCCATTCTATGACTTCACACACCTGCATTCTATGACTTCACAAACCTCAATTCTTTGACTTCACACACCTAAATTCTGAGTTGACACACCTCCATTCTGTGACTTCACACACCTCCATTCTGACTTCAAACAGCTCCATTCTATGACTCTGCACACCTCCATTCTTTCACGTCACACACCTCCATTCTATGACTTCACACACCTATATTCTTACTTTACAAACATCCATTCTATAACTTCACACATCTCCATTCTATGACTTTACACACCTCCATTCTGAGACTTCACATACCTCCATTCTATGACTTCACACACCTCCATTCTATGACTTCAAACACCTCCGTGCTATCGCTTCACACACTTCCATTCTGTGACTTCACACACCTCCATTCTATGAGTTCACACACCTCCATTCTGACTTCACACACCTCCATTCTGTGACTTCACACACCTCCATTCTGAATTCACACAGCTCCATTCTGTGACTTCACAAAACTCCATTCTATGATTTCACACACCTCCATACTATGACTTCACACAACTTCATCTATGACTTCACACACCTCCATTCTGACTTCACACACCTCTATTCTATGACTTCGCACACCTCCATTCTGACATCACACAACTCCATTCAATGAGTTCACAGACCTCGAATCTGTGACTTCACTCACCTGCACTCTATGACTTCATACTCCTCCATTCTATGACTTCCCACACCTTCTTTCTATGACTTCACCCACCTCCAATCTACGACTACTCACCTCCATTCTGACTTCACACACGTCCATTCTGTGACTTCACACACCTCCATTCTATGACTTTAGACACCTTAATTTTTACTTCAGAAACATCCATTCTATGACTTCACACACCTCCATTGTATGACTTCACAAACCTCCATTCGGTGACTTCACACATCTCCATTCTGACTTCACACACCTCCATTCTATGACTTCACACACTTCCTTTCTATGACTTCACACCCCTCCATTCTGTGACTTCTCAAACCTTCATTCTGAGTCACACACCTAAATTCTGTGAATTCACACACCTCCATTCTGTGACTTCACACACCTCCATTCTGTGACCTCACACACGCTCACTCTATGATTTCACACACCTCCACTCTATGACTTCATACATCCATTTTGAATTCACACCCCTCCAATATATGACTTCAAACACCTCAATTCTGTAACTTCACACACCTCCATTCTATGACTTCACACCGTCCATTCTGTGACTCCGCACACCTCCATTCTGTGACTTCACACACTTCCATTCTATGACTTCACACACCTACATTCTGTGACTTTACACACCTCCATTCTGAGTTCACACACCTCCATTCTGTGACGTCACACACCTCCATTCTGTGACTTCCCACACCTCCATTCTGTGACTTCACACACCTCTATTCTGACTTCACACACCTCCATTCTATGACTTCATACACCTCCATTCTGACTTCGCAGACCTCCATTCTATGACTTCTCAAACCTCTATTCTGACTTCACACACCTCCATTCTGTGACTTCACACACCTCCATTCAATGATTTCACACACCTACATTCTTTGACTTCACACACCTCCAATCTGACATCACACACCTCCATTCTATGATTTCACAGACCTTGAATCTGTGACTTCAATCACCTGCACTCTATGACTTCACAATCCTCCATTCTATGACTTCCCACACCTCCTTTCTATGACTTCACCCTCCTCCAATCTATGACTACACACCTTTATTCTGACTTCACACACCTCCATTCTTTGACTTCACACACCTCCATTTTATGACTTCACACACCTCCATTCTATGACTTCACACACCTCCATTCTATGACTTCACACACGTCCATTCTTTGACTTCATACACCTAAATTCTGAGTTGACACACCTCCATTATGTGACTTCACACACCTCCATTCTGACTTCACACAGCTCCATTCTATGACTTCACACATCTCCATTCTTTGACGTCACACACCTACATTCTATGACTTTACACACCTTCATTCTCACTTTACAAACTTCCATTCTATAACTTCACACACGTCAATTCTATGACTTTACACACCTCCATTCTGTCACTTCACATACCTCCATTCTATGACTTCACACACCTCCATTCTCTGACTTCACACACCACCATTCTATGACTTCACACACTTCCATTGTGACGTCACAAACCTCCATTCTATGACTTCACACACCTCCATTCTATGACTTCACACACCTCCATTCTGAATTCACACAGCTCCATTCTGTGACTTCACAAAACTCCATTCTATGATTTCACACACCTCCATACTATGACTACACACAACTCCATCTATGACTTCACACACCTCCATTCTATGAGTTCACACACCTCCATTCTGACTTCACAAATCTCTATTCTATGACTACGCACACCTGCATTCTGACATCACACACCTGCAATCTATGACTTCACAGACCTCGAATCTGTGACTTCACTCACCTCCAATCTATGACTTCAAACTCCTCCATTCTATGACTTCCCACACCTCCTTTCTATGACTTCACCCACCTTCATTCTATGACTTCACAAAGCTTCATTCTTACTTCAGAAACATCCATTCTATGACCTCACACACCTCCATCTATGACTTCACCAACCTGCATTCTGTGATTTCACACACCTCCATATTGAGTTCACAAAACTCCATTCGGTGACTAAACACACCTCCATTCTGACTTCACACACGTCCATTCTATGACTTCACACACTTCCATTCTATGACTTCACAAAGCTCCATTCTGTGACTTCACACACCTCCATTCTGAGTTCACACACCTCCATTCTGTGACTTCACACACCTCCATTCTTTGACTTCACACACATACATTCTACGACTTCACACATCCATTTTGACTTCACACACCTCCAATATATGGCTTCAAACAGCTCAATTCTCTGACTTCACACACCTCCATTCTATGACTTTAAACTCGTCCATTCAGTGACTTCACACACCTCCATTCTATGACTTCACCCACCTCCATTCTATTACTTCACACACCTCCATTCTCCGACTTCACACCCCTGTAATTTGATTTCTCATACCTCCATTCTATGACTTCAAAAACCTCGCTTCGTTGACTTCACAATACTCCATTCTATGACTTCACACATCTACATTCTATGACTTCACACGCCTCAATTCTGACTCACACACCTCCATTCTGTGACTTCACAAAACTTCATTCTATGATTTCACAAATCTCCATATTATGACTTCACACACCTCCATCTATGACTTCACACACCTCCATTATGAGTTCACACACCTCCATTCTTTGACTTCACACACCTCCATTCTATGACTTCACACACCTAATTTCTATGACTTCACCCACCTCCATTCTATGACTTCACACCTCCATTCTGACTTCACACTCCTCCATTCTATGACTTCACTCACCTCCATTCTATGACTTCAGACACCTCCTTTCTGAGTTGACACACCTCCATTCTATGACCTCACACACCTCCAATATGAATTCACACACCTCCATTCTATGACTTCACACACCTCAATTCTATTACTTCACACACCTCCATTCTCCGACTTCACACCCCTGTAATTTGATTTCTCATACCTCCATTCTATGACTTCACAAACCTCCCTTCGGTGACTTCACAATACTCCATTCTATGACTTCACACATCTACATTCTATGACTTCACACACCTCAATTCTGACTCACATAACTCCATTCTGTGACTTCACAAAACTCCATTCTATGATTTCACATATCTCCATACTATGACTTCACACACTTCCATCTATGATTGCACACACCTCCATTCTGAGTTCACACACCTCCATTCTGTGACTTCACACACCTCCATTCTGATTTCACACACCTCCATTGTATGACTCCACACACCTCCATTCTGTGACTTTACACACCTCCATTCTATGACTTCACAAACTTCCATTGTGATGTCACACACCTCCATTCTATGAGTTCACACACCACCATTCTATGACTTCACACACCTCCATTCTGACTTCACACACCTCTATTCTATGACTTCGAACACCTACATTCTGACTTCACCCACCTCCATTCTATGACTTCACACCTCCATTCTGACTTCACACACCTCCATTCTATGATTTCACACACCTCCATTCTGACTTCACACACCTCCAATTCTGTGACTTCACACACCTCCATTCTATGATTTCACACACCTCCATTCTGTGACTTCACACACCTCCATTCTATGACTTCACACACCTCCCATCTGTGACTTCACGCACCTTCATTCAGTGACTTCACACACCTCCATTCTATGACTTCCCACACCTACACTGTGACTTCACACACCTCCATTCTATGAGTTCACACACCTGCATTGTGACTTCACCCACCTCCATTCTATGATTTCACACACCTCCATTCTGACCTGACTCACCTCCATTCTGACTTCACACACCTAAATTCTGTGATTTCACACACCTCCATTCTATGATTTCACACACCTCCCTTCTATGACTTCACTCACCTCCATTCTATGACTTCACACACCTCCTTTCCGAGTTGACACACCTCCATTCTATGACTTCACACACCTCCAATCTGAATTCACACACCTCCATTCTATGACTTCACCCACCTCCATTGTATGACTTCACACACCTCCATTCTACGACTTCACACCCCTCTAATTTGATTTCTCATACCTCCATTCTATGACTTCACAAACCTCCCTTCGGTGACTTCACAATACTCCATTCTATGACTTCACACACATCCATTCTATGAGTTCACACACCTCGAATCTGTGACTTCACTCACCGCCACTCTATGACCTCACACTTCTCCATTCTATGACTTCCCACACCTAAGTTCTATGACTTCCCCCACCTCCATTCTATGACTTCACACCTCCATTCTGACTTCACACACCTCCACTCTATGACATCACACACCTCCATTCTGACTTCACACACCTCCATTCTGTGACCTCACACACCTCCATTCTATGACTTCACACACCTCCATTCTGTGTCGACACACACCTCCATTTTGAGCTCGCACACCTCCATTCTGTGACTTCTCACACCTCGATTCTGTGACTTCACACACCTCCAATCTGTGACTTCACACACTTCCATTCTATGACTTCACACACCTCTATTCTATGACTTCACACACATCCATTCTGTGACTTCAAACACCTCCATTCTATGACCTCACACACCCTCATTCTATGATTTCACACACCTCCATTCTATGAATTCACACATCCATTTTGACTTCACACACCTCCAATATATGACTTCAAACACCTCCATTCTGTGATTTACACACCTCTATTCTGAGTTCACACACCTACATTCTGGGACTTCACACACCTCAAATCTGTGACTTCGACCACCTCCATTCTATGACTTCACACACCTCCATTCTATGACTTCACGCACCTCCATTCTGTGACTTCACACACCTCCATTCTATGACTTCACACACCTCCATTGTGACTACACACACTACCATGCTATGAGTTCACACACCTCCATTCTGACTTCACACACCTCCATTCTATGACTTCACACACCTCCATTCTATGACTTCCCACACCTCCTTTCTATGACTTCACCCAACTCCATTCTATGACTTCACACCTCCATTCTGACTTCACACACCTCCATTCTGTGACTTCACACACTTCCATTCTGTGACTACACACACCTCCATTCTATGACTTCGCACACGTTCATTCTTACTTCACAAACATACATTCTATGACTTCACAAACCTCCATTCTATGACTTCACACTCCTCCATTCCTTGACATCACACACCTCCATTCTTTGACCTCACACACCTAAATTCTGAGTTGACACACCTCCATTCTGTGACTACACACACCTCCATTCTGACTTCACACAGCTCCATTCTATGACTTCACACACCTCCATTCTTTGACATCACACAACTCCATTCTATGACTTCACACACCTTCATTCTTACTTTACAAACATCCATTCTATATCTTCACACACCTCAATTCTGTGACTTTACACACCTCCATTCTGTGACTTCACATGCCTCCATTCTATGACTTCACACACCTCAATTCTGTGACTTCACACACCTCCATTCTGTGACTTCACACACCTCCATTCTATTACTTCGCACACCTCCATTCTGTGACTTCACACACCTCAGTTCTGAGTTCACACATCTCCATTCTGTGACTTCTCACTCCTCCATTCTGTGACTTCACACACCTCCAATCTGTGAATTCACACACTTCCATTCTATGACTTCACACACCTGCATTCTATGACTTCACACTACTCCATTCTTTGACTTCACACACCTCTATTCTATGACCTCACACACCCTCATTCTATGATTTCACACACCTCCATTCTATGACTTCACACATCCATTTTGACTTCACACACCTCCAATATATGACTTCAAGCACCTCAATTCTGTGAATTCACACACCTCCATTCTATGCCTTCATACCCTCCATTCTGTAACTCCACACACCTCCATTCTATGACTTCACACACTTCCATTCTATGACTTCACACACCTCCATTCTGTGACTTTACACACCTCCAATATGAGTTCACACACCTCCATTCTGTGACGTCACACACCTCCATTCTGTGAATTCACACACATCCATTCTATGATTTCACACACCTCCATTCTATGACTTCACCCACCTCCATTCTATGACTTCATACCTCCATTCTGATTTCACACACCTCCATTCTGTGACTTCACACACCTCCATTCTGTGACTTCACACACCTCCATTCTGTGACTTCACACACCTCCATTCTGTGACTTCACACACCTTCATTCTTACTTCACAAACATACATTCTATGACTTCACCCACCTCCATTCTATGACTTCACACACCTCCATTCTTTGACTTCACACACCTCCATTCTGTGTTCACACACCTCAATTCTGTGACTTCACACACCTCCATTCTGACTTCACACACCTCCATTCTATGACTTCACACACCTGCATTCTATGACTTCACAAACCTCAATTCTTTGACTTCACACACCTAAATTCTGAGTTGACACACCTCCATTCTGTGACTTCACACACCTCCATTCTGACTTCAAACAGCTCCATTCTATGACTCTGCACACCTCCATTCTTTCACGTCACACACCTCCATTCTATGACTTCACACACCTATATTCTTACTTTACAAACATCCATTCTATAACTTCACACATCTCCATTCTATGACTTTACACACCTCCATTCTGAGACTTCACATACCTCCATTCTATGACTTCACACACCTCCATTCTATGACTTCAAACACCTCCGTGCTATCACTTCACACACTTCCATTCTGTGACTTCACACACCTCCATTCTATGAGTTCACACACCTCCATTCTGACTTCACACACCTCCATTCTGTGACTTCACACACCTCCATTCTGAATTCACACAGCTCCATTCTGTGACTTCACAAAACTCCATTCTATGATTTCACACACCTCCATACTATGACTTCACACAACTTCATCTATGATTTCACACACCTCCATTCTGACTTCACACACCTCTATTCTATGACTTCGCACACCTCCATTCTGACATCACACAACTCCATTCAATGAGTTCACAGACCTCGAATCTGTGACTTCACTCACCTGCACTCTATGACTTCATACTCCTCCATTCTATGACTTCCCACACCTTCTTTCTATGACTTCACCCACCTCCAATCTACGACTACTCACCTCCATTCTGACTTCACACACGTCCATTCTGTGACTTCACACACCTCCATTCTATGACTTTAGACACCTTAATTTTTACTTCAGAAACATCCATTCTATGACTTCACACACCTCCATTGTATGACTTCACAAACCTCCATTCGGTGACTTCACACATCTCCATTCTGACTTCACACACCTCCATTCTATGACTTCACACACTTCCTTTCTATGACTTCACACCCCTCCATTCTGTGACTTCTCAAACCTTCATTCTGAGTCACACACCTAAATTCTGTGAATTCACACACCTCCATTCTGTGACTTCACACACCTCCATTCTGTGACCTCACACACGCTCACTCTATGATTTCACACACCTCCACTCTATGACTTCATACATCCATTTTGAATTCACACCCCTCCAATATATGACTTCAAACACCTCAATTCTGTAACTTCACACACCTCCATTCTATGACTTCACACCGTCCATTCTGTGACTCCGCACACCTCCATTCTGTGACTTCACACACTTCCATTCTATGACTTCACACACCTACATTCTGTGACTTTACACACCTCCATTCTGAGTTCACACACCTCCATTCTGTGACGTCACACACCTCCATTCTGTGACTTCCCACACCTCCATTCTGTGACTTCACACACCTCTATTCTGACTTCACACACCTCCATTCTATGACTTCATACACCTCCATTCTGACTTCGCAGACCTCCATTCTATGACTTCTCAAACCTCTATTCTGACTTCACACACCTCCATTCTGTGACTTCACACACCTCCATTCAATGATTTCACACACCTACATTCTTTGACTTCACACACCTCCAATCTGACATCACACACCTCCATTCTATGATTTCACAGACCTTGAATCTGTGACTTCAATCACCTGCACTCTATGACTTCACAATCCTCCATTCTATGACTTCCCACACCTCCTTTCTATGACTTCACCCTCCTCCAATCTATGACTACACACCTTTATTCTGACTTCACACACCTCCATTCTTTGACTTCACACACCTCCATTTTATGACTTCACACACCTCCATTCTATGACTTCACACACCTCCATTCTATGACTTCACACACGTCCATTCTTTGACTTCATACACCTAAATTCTGAGTTGACACACCTCCATTATGTGACTTCACACACCTCCATTCTGACTTCACACAGCTCCATTCTATGACTTCACACATCTCCATTCTTTGACGTCACACACCTACATTCTATGACTTTACACACCTTCATTCTTACTTTACAAACTTCCATTCTATAACTTCACACACGTCAATTCTATGACTTTACACACCTCCATTCTGTCACTTCACATACCTCCATTCTATGACTTCACACACCTCCATTCTCTGACTTCACACACCACCATTCTATGACTTCACACACTTCCATTGTGACGTCACACACCTCCATTCTATGAGTTCACACACCTCCATTCTATGACTTCACACACCTCCATTCTGAATTCACACAGCTCCATTCTGTGACTTCACAAAACTCCATTCTATGATTTCACACACCTCCATACTATGACTACACACAACTCCATCTATGACTTCACACACCTCCATTCTGACTTCACACACCTCTATTCTATGACTTCGCACACCTCCATTCTGACATCACACACCTCCATTCTATGACTTCACAGACCTCGAATCTGTGACTTCACTCACCTGCACTCTATGACTTCACACTCCTCCATTCTATGACTTTCCACACCTCCTTTCTATGACTTTACCCACCTCCAATCTATGACTACACACCTCCATTCTGACTTCACACACCTCCATTCTGTGACTTCACACACCTCCATTATATGACTTCACACTCCTTCATTTTTACTTCAGAAACATCCATTCTATGAGTTCACACACCTCCATTATATGACTTCACAAACTTCCATTCTGTGACTTCACACATGCATTTTGACTTCACACACCTCCAATATATGACTTCAAACACCTCAATTCTGTGACTTCACACACCTCCATTCTATGACTTCATACCGTCCATTCTGTGACTTCACACAGCTCCATTCTATGACTTCACACACTTCCATTCTATGACTTCACACACCTCCATTCTGTGACTTTACACACCTCCATTCTCCGTTCACACACCTCCTTTCTGTGACGTAACTCACCTCCATTCTGTGACTTCCTACACCTCCATTCTGTGACTTCACACACCTCCATTCTATGACTTCACACACCTCTATTCTGACTTCAAACACCTCCATTCTATGACTTCGCACACCTCTATTCTGACTTCACACACCTCCATTCTGTGACTTCACACACCTCCATTCAATGACTTCACACACCTACATTCTTTGACTTCACACACCTCCAATCTGACATCACACACCTCCATTCTATGATTTCACATACCTCGAATCTGTGACTTCACTCAACTGCACTCTATGACATCACACTCCTCCATTCTATGACTTCCCACACCTCCTTTCTATGACTTCACCCACCTCCAATCTATGACTACACACCTCCATTCTGACTTCACACACCTCCATTCTGTGACTTCACACACCTCCATTCTATGACTTCACACACCTCCATTCTATGACTTCACACACCTTCATTCTTACTTCAGAAACATCCATTCTATGACTTCACACACATCCATTCTAGGACTTCACAAACCTCCTTTCTGTGACTACACACACCTCCATTCTGAGTTCACACAACTCCATTCAGTGACTTCACACACCTCCATTCTATGAGTTCACACAACTCCATTCAGTGACTTCACACACCTCCATTCTTTGACTTCACACACCTCCATTCCATGACTTCACACACCTCCATTCTATGAGTTCACACACCTCCATTCTATGATTCACACACCTCCATTTTGACTTCACACACCTCCATTCTTTGACTTCATACACCTTCGTTCTCACTTCAGAAACATCCATTCTATGACTTCAGGCACCTCCATTCTATGACTTCACAAACCTCCGTTCTGTGACCACACACCTCCATTCTGAATTCCCACACCGCCATTCTGTGACTTCACTCACCTCCATCCTGACTTCACACACCTCCATTCTGACTTCACAAACCTCAATTCTTTGACTTCACACACCTCCATTCTATGATTTCACACTCTTCCATTATATGAATTCACACACCTCCATTCTATGACTTCACACACCCCATTTCTGAATTGACACACCTCCTTTCTGTGATTTCACACACCTCCAATTTGACTTCACACAACCCCATTCTATGACTTCACACACCCCCATTGTGACTTCACACACTCCATTCTATGAGTTCACACACCTCCATTCTGACTTCACACACCTCCATTCTATGGCTTCACACAGCTGCATTCTGACTTCAGACACCTCCATTTGTGACTTCACACACCACAATTTTTACTTCAAACACCTTCATTCTGTGACTTCACACACCTCCATTCTGTGACTTCACACACCTCCATTTTGACTTCACTCACTTCCATTCTTTGATTTAACACACCTGCATTCTGTGACTTCACACACCACCATTGTTTGACTTCACTCACCTATATTGTTGGACTTCACACACCTCCATTCCATGACTTCACACATCTCCATTTTATGAGTTCACACACCTTCATTCTACTTCAGAAACATCCATTCTATGACTTCACACACCTCCATTCTATGACTTCACAAACCTCCATTCTGTGACTTCACACAGCTCCATTCTGAGTTCACACACCTCAATTCCGTGACTTCACACACCTCAATTCTCACTTCACACACCTCCATTCTATGACTTCACACAATTCCATTCTATGACTTCACACACCTCCATTCTTTGACTTCACACACCTCCATTCTGACTTCACACACCTCCATTCTGTGACTTCAAACACCTCCATTCTGTGACTTCACACACCTCCATTCTGTGACTTCACACACCTCCATTCTATGATTTCTCACACCTCCATTCTATTAATTCACACACCTCCATTCTGTGACTTCACACAACTCCATTCTATGACTTCCCACACCTCCATTCTGTGACTTCACACACCTCCATTCTGAGTTCACAAACCTCCATTCTGTGACTTCACACACCTCCATTCTATGAGTTCACACACCTCCATACTATGACTTCACACACCTCCAGTCTTTGACTTCACACCCCTCCATTCTGTGACTTCACACACCTCCATTCTATAACTTCACACACCTCCATTGTGACTTCCCACACCTCCAATCTGAGTTCACACACCTCCATTCTGACTTCACACACCTCCATTCTATGACTTCACACACCTGAATTCTGTGACTTCACACACCTAAATTCTGTGACTTCACACGCCTCCATTATGATTTCACACACTTCCATTCTATGACTTCACACACCTCCATTCTCTGACTTCACACACCACCATTCTATGACTTCACACACTTCCATTGTGACGTCACACACCTCCATTCTATGAGTTCACACACCTCCATTCTATGACTTCACACACCTCCATTCTGAATTCACACAGCTCCATTCTGTGACTTCACAAAACTCCATTCTATGATTTCACACACCTCCATACTATGACTACACACAACTCCATCTATGACTTCACACACCTCCATTCTGACTTCACACACCTCTATTCTATGACTTCGCACACCTCCATTCTGACATCACACACCTCCATTCTATGACTTCACAGACCTCGAATCTGTGACTTCACTCACCTGCACTCTATGACTTCACACTCCTCCATTCTATGACTTTCCACACCTCCTTTCTATGACTTTACCCACCTCCAATCTATGACTACACACCTCCATTCTGACTTCACACACCTCCATTCTGTGACTTCACACACCTCCATTATATGACTTCACACTCCTTCATTTTTACTTCAGAAACATCCATTCTATGAGTTCACACACCTCCATTATATGACTTCACAAACTTCCATTCTGTGACTTCACACATGCATTTTGACTTCACACACCTCCAATATATGACTTCAAACACCTCAATTCTGTGACTTCACACACCTCCATTCTATGACTTCATACCGTCCATTCTGTGACTTCACACAGCTCCATTCTATGACTTCACACACTTCCATTCTATGACTTCACACACCTCCATTCTGTGACTTTACACACCTCCATTCTCCGTTCACACACCTCCTTTCTGTGACGTAACTCACCTCCATTCTGTGACTTCCTACACCTCCATTCTGTGACTTCACACACCTCCATTCTATGACTTCACACACCTCTATTCTGACTTCAAACACCTCCATTCTATGACTTCGCACACCTCTATTCTGACTTCACACACCTCCATTCTGTGACTTCACACACCTCCATTCAATGACTTCACACACCTACATTCTTTGACTTCACACACCTCCAATCTGACATCACACACCTCCATTCTATGATTTCACATACCTCGAATCTGTGACTTCACTCAACTGCACTCTATGACATCACACTCCTCCATTCTATGACTTCCCACACCTCCTTTCTATGACTTCACCCACCTCCAATCTATGACTACACACCTCCATTCTGACTTCACACACCTCCATTCTGTGACTTCACACACCTCCATTCTATGACTTCACACACCTCCATTCTATGACTTCACACACCTTCATTCTTACTTCAGAAACATCCATTCTATGACTTCACACACATCCATTCTAGGACTTCACAAACCTCCTTTCTGTGACTACACACACCTCCATTCTGAGTTCACACAACTCCATTCAGTGACTTCACACACCTCCATTCTATGAGTTCACACAACTCCATTCAGTGACTTCACACACCTCCATTCTTTGACTTCACACACCTCCATTCCATGACTTCACACACCTCCATTCTATGAGTTCACACACCTCCATTCTATGATTCACACACCTCCATTTTGACTTCACACACCTCCATTCTTTGACTTCATACACCTTCTTTCTCACTTCAGAAACATCCATTCTATGACTTCAGGCACCTCCATTCTATGACTTCACAAACCTCCGTTCTGTGACCACACACCTCCATTCTGAATTCCCACACCTCCATTCTGTGACTTCACTCACCTCCATCCTGACTTCACACACCTCCATTCTGACTTCACAAACCTCAATTCTTTGACTTCACACACCTCCATTCTATGATTTCACACTCTTCCATTATATGAATTCACACACCTCCATTCTATGACTTCACACACCCCATTTCTGAATTGACACACCTCCTTTCTGTGATTTCACACACCTCCAATTTGACTTCACACAACCCCATTCTATGACTTCACACACCCCCATTGTGACTTCACACACTCCATTCTATGAGTTCACACACCTCCATTCTGACTTCACACACCTCCATTCTATGGCTTCACACAGCTGCATTCTGACTTCAGACACCTCCATTTGTGACTTCACACACCACAATTTTTACTTCAAACACCTTCATTCTGTGACTTCACACACCTCCATTCTGTGACTTCACACACCTCCATTTTGACTTCACACACTTCCATTCTTTGATTTAACACACCTGCATTCTGTGACTTCACACACCACCATTGTTTGACTTCACTCACCTATATTGTTGGACTTCACACACCTCCATTCCATGACTTCACACATCTCCATTTTATGAGTTCACACACCTTCATTCTACTTCAGAAACATCCATTCTATGACTTCACACACCTCCATTCTATGACTTCACAAACCTCCATTCTGTGACTTCACACAGCTCCATTCTGAGTTCACACACCTCAATTCCGTGACTTCACACACCTCAATTCTCACTTCACACACCTCCATTCTATGACTTCACACAATTCCATTCTATGACTTCACACACCTCCATTCTTTGACTTCACACACCTCCATTCTGACTTCACACACCTCCATTCTGTGACTTCAAACACCTCCATTCTGTGACTTCACACACCTCCATTCTGTGACTTCACACACCTCCATTCTATGATTTCTCACACCTCCATTCTATTAATTCACACACCTCCATTCTGTGACTTCACACAACTCCATTCTATGACTTCCCACACCTCCATTCTGTGACTTCACACACCTCCATTCTGAGTTCACAAACCTCCATTCTGTGACTTCACACACCTCCATTCTATGAGTTCACACACCTCCATACTATGACTTCACACACCTCCAGTCTTTGACTTCACACCCCTCCATTCTGTGACTTCACACACCTCCATTCTATAACTTCACACACCTCCATTGTGACTTCCCACACCTCCAATCTGAGTTCACACACCTCCATTCTGACTTCACACACCTCCATTCTATGACTTCACACATCTGAATTCTGTGACTTCACACACCTAAATTCTGTGACTTCACACGCCTCCATTATTATTTCACACACTTCCATTCTATGACTTCACACACCTCCATTCTATGACTTCACACACCTAGATTCTGTGACTTCACACACCTCCACTCTGAGTTCACACACCTCCATTCTGTGACTTCACACACCTCCATTCTGACTTCACATCGCTCTATAAAATGACTTCACACACCTCCATTCTGTGACTTCGCACACCTCCATTCTGACTTCACACAGCTACATTCTCTGACTTCACACACCTACATTCTATGATTTCACACACCTCCATTCTATGACTTCACACACCTCCATTCTGTGACTTCACACACCTCCATTCTGAGTTCAAACCCCTCCGTTCTGTGACTTAACACACCTCCATTCTGTGACTTCACACACCTCCATTCTGAGTTCGCACACCTCCATTCTGTGACTTCACACACCTCCATTCTGACTTCACACAGCTCCATTCTACGACTTCACACACCTCCATTCTGTGCCTTCACACACCTCCATTCTTGTCTTAACACACCTTCATTCTTACTTAACAACCTCTATTCTCTGACTTCACACACCTCCATTCTATGACTTCACACACCTCCATTCTATGACTTCACACACCTCCATTCTGTGACTTCACACACCTCAATTCTGTGACTTCACACACCTCCATTATGACTTCACACACATCCATTCTATGACTTCACACACCTCCATTCTATGACTTCACACACCTTCATTCTGTGACTTCACACACCTCCATTCTGAGTTCACACACCTCCATTCTGTGACTTCACACACCTCCAATCTGACTTCACACAGCTCCATTCCATGACTTCACACACCTCCATTCTGTGACTTCACACACCTCCATTCTATGACTTCACACACCTCCATTCTGACTTCACCGACCTCCATTCTATGACTTCACACAACTCCATTCTGACTTCACACACCTCCATTATGTGACTTCACACACCTCCATTATATGACTTCACACAGCTCCATTCTATGACTTCACACATCTCCATTCTTTGACATCACACTCCTCCATTCTATGACTTCCCACACCTCCTTTCTATGACTTCACCCACCTCCAATCTATGACTACACACCTCCATTCTGACTTCACACACCTCCATTCTGTGACTTCACACACCTCCATTCTATGACTTCACACACCTCCATTCTATGACTTCACACACCTTCATTCTTACTTCAGAAACATCCATTCTATGACTTCACACACATCCATTCTAGGACTTCACAAACCTCCTTTCTGTGACTACACACACCTCCATTCTGAGTTCACACAACTCCATTCAGTGACTTCCCACACCTCCATTCTATGAGTTCACACAACTCCATTCAGTGACTTCACACACCTCCATTCTTTGACTTCACCCACCTCCATTCCATGACTTCACACACCTCCATTCTATGAGTTCACACACCTCCATTCTATGATTCACACACCTCCATTTTGACTTCACACACCTCCATTCTTTGACTTCATACACCTTCGTTCTCACTTCAGAAACATCCATTCTATGACTTCAGGCACCTCCATTCTATGACTTCACAAACCTCCGTTCTGTGACCACACACCTCCATTCTGAATTCCCACACCTCCATTCTGTGACTTCACTCACCTCCATCCTGACTTCACACACCTCCATTCTGACTTCACAAACCTCAATTCTTTGACTTCACACACCTCCATTCTATGATTTCACACTCTTCCATTATATGAATTCACACACCTCCATTCTATGACTTCACACACCCCATTTCTGAATTGACACACCTCCTTTCTGTGATTTCACACACCTCCAATTTGACTTCACACAACCCCATTCTATGACTTCACACACCCCCATTGTGACTTCACACACTCCATTCTATGAGTTCACACACCTCCATTCTGACTTCACACACCTCCATTCTATGGCTTCACACAGCTGCATTCTGACTTCAGACACCTCCATTTGTGACTTCACACACCACAATTTTTACTTCAAACACCTTCATTCTGTGACTTCACACACCTCCATTCTGTGACTTCACACACCTCCATTTTGACTTCACACACTTCCATTCTTTGATTTAACACACCTGCATTCTGTGACTTCACACACCACCATTGTTTGACTTCACTCACCTATATTGTTGGACTTCACACACCTCCATTCCATGACTTCACACATCTCCATTTTATGAGTTCACACACCTTCATTCTACTTCAGAAACATCCATTCTATGACTTCACACACCTCCATTCTATGACTTCACAAACCTCCATTCTGTGACTTCACACAGCTCCATTCTGAGTTCACACACCTCAATTCCGTGACTTCACACACCTCAATTCTCACTTCACACACCTCCATTCTATGACTTCACACAATTCCATTCTATGACTTCACACACCTCCATTCTTTGACTTCACACACCTCCATTCTGACTTCACACACCTCCATTCTGTGACTTCAAACACCTCCATTCTGTGACTTCACACACCTCCATTCTGTGACTTCACACACCTCCATTCTATGATTTCTCACACCTCCATTCTATTAATTCACACACCTCCATTCTGTGACTTCACACAACTCCATTCTATGACTTCCCACACCTCCATTCTGTGACTTCACACACCTCCATTCTGAGTTCACAAACCTCCATTCTGTGACTTCACACACCTCCATTCTATGAGTTCACACACCTCCATACTATGACTTCACACACCTCCAGTCTTTGACTTCACACCCCTCCATTCTGTGACTTCACACACCTCCATTCTATAACTTCACACACCTCCATTGTGACTTCCCACACCTCCAATCTGAGTTCACACACCTCCATTCTGACTTCACACACCTCCATTCTATGACTTCACACATCTGAATTCTGTGACTTCACACACCTAAATTCTGTGACTTCAC
Source organism: Megascapheus bottae (assembly GCA_024803745.1). Lineage (NCBI taxonomy): Eukaryota > Metazoa > Chordata > Mammalia > Rodentia > Geomyidae > Megascapheus > Megascapheus bottae. The sequence continues at coordinate 98,593 of JANJXV010001177.1, read as the reverse complement.
ACGCCTCCATTATTATTTCACACACTTCCATTCTATGACTTCACACACCTCCATTCTATGACTTCACACACCTAGATTCTGTGACTTCACACACCTCCACTCTGAGTTCACACACCTCCATTCTGTGACTTCACACACCTCCATTCTGACTTCACATCGCTCTATAAAATGACTTCACACACCTCCATTCTGTGACTTCGCACACCTCCATTCTGACTTCACACAGCTACATTCTCTGACTTCACACACCTACATTCTATGATTTCACACACCTCCATTCTATGACTTCACACACCTCCATTCTGTGACTTCACACACCTCCATTCTGAGTTCAAACCCCTCCGTTCTGTGACTTAACACACCTCCATTCTGTGACTTCACACACCTCCATTCTGAGTTCGCACACCTCCATTCTGTGACTTCACACACCTCCATTCTGACTTCACACAGCTCCATTCTACGACTTCACACACCTCCATTCTGTGCCTTCACACACCTCCATTCTTGTCTTAACACACCTTCATTCTTACTTAACAACCTCTATTCTCTGACTTCACACACCTCCATTCTATGACTTCACACACCTCCATTCTATGACTTCACACACCTCCATTCTGTGACTTCACACACCTCAATTCTGTGACTTCACACACCTCCATTATGACTTCACACACATCCATTCTATGACTTCACACACCTCCATTCTATGACTTCACACACCTTCATTCTGTGACTTCACACACCTCCATTCTGAGTTCACACACCTCCATTCTGTGACTTCACACACCTCCAATCTGACTTCACACAGCTCCATTCCATGACTTCACACACCTCCATTCTGTGACTTCACACACCTCCATTCTATGACTTCACACACCTCCATTCTGACTTCACCGACCTCCATTCTATGACTTCACACAACTCCATTCTGACTTCACACACCTCCATTATGTGACTTCACACACCTCCATTATATGACTTCACACAGCTCCATTCTATGACTTCACACATCTCCATTCTTTGACATCACACACCTACATTCTATGACTTTACACACCTTCATTCTTACTTTACAAACTTCCATTCTATAACTTCACACACGTCAATTCTATGTCTTTACACACCTCCATTCTGTCACTTCACATACCTCCATTCTATGACTTTACACACCTCCATTCTATGACTTCACACACCTCCATTCTATGACTTCACACACCTTCATTCTTACTTCAGAAACATCCATTCTATGACTTCACACACATCCATTCTAGGACTTCACAAACCTCCTTTCTGTGACTACACACACCTCCATTCTGAGTTCACACAACTCCATTCAGTGACTTCACACACCTCCATTCTATGAGTTCACACAACTCCATTCAGTGACTTCACACACCTCCATTCTTTGACTTCACACACCTCCATTCCATGACTTCACACACCTCCATTCTATGAGTTCACACACCTCCATTCTATGATTCACACACCTCCATTTTGACTTCACACACCTCCATTCTTTGACTTCATACACCTTCGTTCTCACTTCAGAAACATCCATTCTATGACTTCAGGCACCTCCATTCTATGACTTCACAAACCTCCGTTCTGTGACCACACACCTCCATTCTGAATTCCCACACCTCCATTCTGTGACTTCACTCACCTCCATCCTGACTTCACACACCTCCATTCTGACTTCACAAACCTCAATTCTTTGACTTCACACACCTCCATTCTATGATTTCACACTCTTCCATTATATGAATTCACACACCTCCATTCTATGACTTCACACACCCCATTTCTGAATTGACACACCTCCTTTCTGTGATTTCACACACCTCCAATTTGACTTCACACAACCCCATTCTATGACTTCACACACCCCCATTGTGACTTCACACACTCCATTCTATGAGTTCACACACCTCCATTCTGACTTCACACACCTCCATTCTATGGCTTCACACAGCTGCATTCTGACTTCAGACACCTCCATTTGTGACTTCACACACCACAATTTTTACTTCAAACACCTTCATTCTGTGACTTCACACACCTCCATTCTGTGACTTCACACACCTCCATTTTGACTTCACACACTTCCATTCTTTGATTTAACACACCTGCATTCTGTGACTTCACACACCACCATTGTTTGACTTCACTCACCTATATTGTTGGACTTCACACACCTCCATTCCATGACTTCACACATCTCCATTTTATGAGTTCACACACCTTCATTCTACTTCAGAAACATCCATTCTATGACTTCACACACCTCCATTCTATGACTTCACAAACCTCCATTCTGTGACTTCACACAGCTCCATTCTGAGTTCACACACCTCAATTCCGTGACTTCACACACCTCAATTCTCACTTCACACACCTCCATTCTATGACTTCACACAATTCCATTCTATGACTTCACACACCTCCATTCTTTGACTTCACACACCTCCATTCTGACTTCACACACCTCCATTCTGTGACTTCAAACACCTCCATTCTGTGACTTCACACACCTCCATTCTGTGACTTCACACACCTCCATTCTATGATTTCTCACACCTCCATTCTATTAATTCACACACCTCCATTCTGTGACTTCACACAACTCCATTCTATGACTTCCCACACCTCCATTCTGTGACTTCACACACCTCCATTCTATGAGTTCACACACCTCCATACTATGACTTCACACACCTCCAGTCTTTGACTTCACACCCCTCCATTCTGTGACTTCACACACCTCCATTCTATAACTTCACACACCTCCATTGTGACTTCCCACACCTCCAATCTGAGTTCACACACCTCCATTCTGACTTCACACACCTCCATTCTATGACTTCACACATCTGAATTCTGTGACTTCACACACCTAAATTCTGTGACTTCACACGCCTCCATTATGATTTCACACACTTCCATTCTATGACTTCACACACCTCCATTCTATGACTTCACACACCTAGATTCTGTGACTTCACACACCTCCACTCTGAGTTCACACACCTCCATTCTGTGACTTCACACACCTCCATTCTGACTTCACATCGCTCTATAAAATGGCTTCACACACCTCCATTCTGTGACTTCGCACACCTCCATTCTGACTTCACACAGCTACATTCTCTGACTTCACACACCTACATTCTATGATTTCACACACCTCCATTCTATGACTTCACACACCTCCATTCTGTGACTTCACACACCTCCATTCTGAGTTCAAACCCCTCCGTTCTGTGACTTAACACACCTCCATTCTGTGACTTCACACACCTCCATTCTGAGTTCGCACACCTCCATTCTGTGACTTCACACACCTCCATTCTGACTTCACACAGCTCCATTCTATGACTTCACACACCTCCATTCTGTGCCTTCACACACCTCCATTCTTGTCTTAACACACCTTCATTCTTACTTAACAACCTCTATTCTCTGACTTCACACACCTCCATTCTATGACTTCACACACCTCCATTCTATGACTTCACACACCTCCATTCTGTGACTTCACACACCTCAATTCTGTGACTTCACACACCTCCATTATGACTTCACACACATCCATTCTATGACTTCACACACCTCCATTCCATGACTTCACACACCTTCATTCTGTGACTTCACACACCTCCATTCTGAGTTCACACACCTCCATTCTGTGACTTCACACACCTCCAATCTGACTTCACACAGCTCCATTCCATGACTTCACACACCTCCATTCTGTGACTTCACACACCTCCATTCTATGACTTCACACACCTCCATTCTGACTTCACCGACCTCCATTCTATGACTTCACACAACTCCATTCTGACTTCACACACCTCCATTATGTGACTTCACACACCTCCATTATATGACTTCACACAGCTCCATTCTATGACTTCACACATCTCCATTCTTTGACATCACACACCTACATTCTATGACTTTACACACCTTCATTCTTACTTTACAAACTTCCATTCTATAACTTCACACACGTCAATTCTATGACTTTACACACCTCCATTCTGTCACTTCACATACCTCCATTCTATGACTTCACACACCTCCATTCTCTGACTTCACACACCACCATTCTATGACTTCACACACTTCCATTGTGACGTCACACACCTCCATTCTATGAGTTCACACACCTCCATTCTATGACTTCACACACCTCCATTCTGAATTCACACAGCTCCATTCTGTGACTTCACAAAACTCCATTCTATGATTTCACACACCTCCATACTATGACTACACACAACTCCATCTATGACTTCACACACCTCCATTCTGACTTCACACACCTCTATTCTATGACTTCGCACACCTCCATTCTGACATCACACACCTCCATTCTATGACTTCACAGACCTCGAATCTGTGACTTCACTCACCTGCACTCTATGACTTCACACTCCTCCATTCTATGACTTTCCACACCTCCTTTCTATGACTTTACCCACCTCCAATCTATGACTACACACCTCCATTCTGACTTCACACACCTCCATTCTGTGACTTCACACACCTCCATTATATGACTTCACACTCCTTCATTTTTACTTCAGAAACATCCATTCCATGAGTTCACACACCTCCATTATATGACTTCACAAACTTCCATTCTGTGACTTCACACATGCATTTTGACTTCACACACCTCCAATATATGACTTCAAACACCTCAATTCTGTGACTTCACACACTTCCATTCTATGATTTCATACCGTCCATTCTGTGACTTCACACAGCTCCATTCTATGACTTCACACACTTCCATTCTATGACTTCACACACCTCCATTCTGTGACTTTACACACCTCCATTCTCCGTTCACACACCTCCTTTCTGTGACGTAACTCACCTCCATTCTGTGACTTCCTACACCTCCATTCTGTGACTTCACACACCTCCATTCTATGACTTCACACACCTCTATTCTGACTTCAAACACCTCCATTCTATGACTTCGCACACCTATATTCTGACTTCACACACCTCCATTCTGTGACTTCACACACCTCCATTCAATGACTTCACACACCTACATTCTTTGACTTCACACACCTCCAATCTGACATCACACACCTCCATTCTATGATTTCACATACCTCGAATCTGTGACTTCACTCAACTGCACTCTATGACATCACACTCCTCCATTCTATGACTTCCCACACCTCCTTTCTATGACTTCACCCACCTCCAATCTATGACTACACACCTCCATTCTGACTTCACACACCTCCATTCTGTGACTTCACACACCTCCATTCTATGACTTCACACACCTCCATTCTATGACTTCACACACCTTCATTCTTACTTCAGAAACATCCATTCTACGACTTCACACACATCCATTCTAGGACTTCACAAACCTCCTTTCTGTGACTACACACACCTCCATTCTGAGTTCACACAACTCCATTCAGTGACTTCACACACCTCCATTCTATGAGTTCACACAACTCCATTCAGTGACTTCACACACCTCCATTCTTTGACTTCACACACCTCCATTCCATGACTTCACACACCTCCATTCTATGAGTTCACACACCTCCATTCTATGATTCACACACCTCCATTTTGACTTCACACACCTCCATTCTTTGACTTCATACACCTTCTTTCTCACTTCAGAAACATCCATTCTATGACTTCAGGCACCTCCATTCTATGACTTCACAAACCTCCGTTCTGTGACCACACACCTCCATTCTGAATTCCCACACCTCCATTCTGTGACTTCACTCACCTCCATCCTGACTTCACACACCTCCATTCTGACTTCACAAACCTCAATTCTTTGACTTCACACACCTCCATTCTATGATTTCACACTCTTCCATTCTATGAATTCACACACCTCCATTCTATGACTTCACACACCCCATTTCTGAATTGACACACCTCCATTCTGTGATTTCACACACCTCCAATTTGACTTCACACAACCCCATTCTATGACTTCACACACCCCCATTGTGACTTCACACACTCCATTCTATGAGTTCACACACCTCCATTCTGACTTCACACACCTCCATTCTATGGCTTCACACAGCTGCATTCTGACTTCAGACACCTCCATTTGTGACTTCACACACCACAATTTTTACTTCAAACACCTTCATTCTGTGACTTCACACACCTCCATTCTGTGACTTCACACACCTCCATTTTGACTTCACACACTTCCATTCTTTGATTTAACACACCTGTATTCTGTGACTTCACACACCACCATTGTTTGACTTCACTCACCTATATTGTTGGACTTCACACACCTCCATTCCATGACTTCACACATCTCCATTTTATGAGTTCACACACCTTCATTCTACTTCAGAAACATCCATTCTATGACTTCACACACCTCCATTCTATGACTTCACAAACCTCCATTCTGTGACTTCACACAGCTCCATTCTGAGTTCACACACCTCAATTCCGTGACTTCATACACCTCAATTCTCACTTCACACACCTCCATTCTATGACTTCACACAATTCCATTCTATGACTTCACACACCTCCATTCTTTGACTTCACACACCTCCATTCTGACTTCACACACCTCCATTCTGTGACTTCAAACACCTCCATTCTGTGACTTCACACACCTCCATTCTGTGACTTCACACACCTCCATTCTATGATTTCTCACACCTCCATTCTATTAATTCACACACCTCCATTCTGTGACTTCACACAACTCCATTCTATGACTTCCCACACCTCCATTCTGTGACTTCACACACCTCCATTCTATGAGTTCACACACCTCCATACTATGACTTCACACACCTCCAGTCTTTGACTTCACACCCCTCCATTCTGTGACTTCACACACCTCCATTCTATAACTTCACACACCTCCATTGTGACTTCCCACACCTCCAATCTGAGTTCACACACCTCCATTCTGACTTCACACACCTCCATTCTATGACTTCACACATCTGAATTCTGTGACTTCACACACCTAAATTCTGTGACTTCACACGCCTCCATTATGATTTCACACACTTCCATTCTATGACTTCACACACCTCCATTCTATGACTTCACACACCTAGATTCTGTGACTTCACACACCTCCACTCTGAGTTCACACACCTCCATTCTGTGACTTCACACACCTCCATTCTGACTTCACATCGCTCTATAAAATGGCTTCACACACCTCCATTCTGTGACTTCGCACACCTCCATTCTGACTTCACACAGCTACATTCTCTGACTTCACACACCTACATTCTATGATTTCACACACCTCCATTCTATGACTTCACACACCTCCATTCTGTGACTTCACACACCTCCATTCTGAGTTCAAACCCCTCCGTTCTGTGACTTAACACACCTCCATTCTGTGACTTCACACACCTCCATTCTGAGTTCGCACACCTCCATTCTGTGACTTCACACACCTCCATTCTGACTTCACACAGCTCCATTCTATGACTTCACACACCTCCATTCTGTGCCTTCACACACCTCCATTCTTGTCTTAACACACCTTCATTCTTACTTAACAACCTCTATTCTCTGACTTCACACACCTCCATTCTATGACTTCACACACCTCCATTCTATGACTTCACACACCTCCATTCTGTGACTTCACACACCTCAATTCTGTGACTTCACACACCTCCATTATGACTTCACACACATCCATTCTATGACTTCACACACCTCCATTCCATGACTTCACACACCTTCATTCTGTGACTTCACACACCTCCATTCTGAGTTCACACACCTCCATTCTGTGACTTCACACACCTCCAATCTGACTTCACACAGCTCCATTCCATGACTTCACACACCTCCATTCTGTGACTTCACACACCTCCATTCTATGACTTCACACACCTCCATTCTGACTTCACCGACCTCCATTCTATGACTTCACACAACTCCATTCTGACTTCACACACCTCCATTATGTGACTTCACACACCTCCATTATATGACTTCACACAGCTCCATTCTATGACTTCACACATCTCCATTCTTTGACATCACACACCTACATTCTATGACTTTACACACCTTCATTCTTACTTTACAAACTTCCATTCTATAACTTCACACACGTCAATTCTATGACTTTACACACCTCCATTCTGTCACTTCACATACCTCCATTCTATGACTTCACACACCTCCATTCTCTGACTTCACACACCACCATTCTATGACTTCACACACTTCCATTGTGACGTCACACACCTCCATTCTATGAGTTCACACACCTCCATTCTATGACTTCACACACCTCCATTCTGAATTCACACAGCTCCATTCTGTGACTTCACAAAACTCCATTCTATGATTTCACACACCTCCATACTATGACTACACACAACTCCATCTATGACTTCACACACCTCCATTCTGACTTCACACACCTCTATTCTATGACTTCGCACACCTCCATTCTGACATCACACACCTCCATTCTATGACTTCACAGACCTCGAATCTGTGACTTCACTCACCTGCACTCTATGACTTCACACTCCTCCATTCTATGACTTTCCACACCTCCTTTCTATGACTTTACCCACCTCCAATCTATGACTACACACCTCCATTCTGACTTCACACACCTCCATTCTGTGACTTCACACACCTCCATTATATGACTTCACACTCCTTCATTTTTACTTCAGAAACATCCATTCCATGAGTTCACACACCTCCATTATATGACTTCACAAACTTCCATTCTGTGACTTCACACATGCATTTTGACTTCACACACCTCCAATATATGACTTCAAACACCTCAATTCTGTGACTTCACACACTTCCATTCTATGATTTCATACCGTCCATTCTGTGACTTCACACAGCTCCATTCTATGACTTCACACACTTCCATTCTATGACTTCACACACCTCCATTCTGTGACTTTACACACCTCCATTCTCCGTTCACACACCTCCTTTCTGTGACGTAACTCACCTCCATTCTGTGACTTCCTACACCTCCATTCTGTGACTTCACACACCTCCATTCTATGACTTCACACACCTCTATTCTGACTTCAAACACCTCCATTCTATGACTTCGCACACCTATATTCTGACTTCACACACCTCCATTCTGTGACTTCACACACCTCCATTCAATGACTTCACACACCTACATTCTTTGACTTCACACACCTCCAATCTGACATCACACACCTCCATTCTATGATTTCACATACCTCGAATCTGTGACTTCACTCAACTGCACTCTATGACATCACACTCCTCCATTCTATGACTTCCCACACCTCCTTTCTATGACTTCACCCACCTCCAATCTATGACTACACACCTCCATTCTGACTTCACACACCTCCATTCTGTGACTTCACACACCTCCATTCTATGACTTCACACACCTCCATTCTATGACTTCACACACCTTCATTCTTACTTCAGAAACATCCATTCTACGACTTCACACACATCCATTCTAGGACTTCACAAACCTCCTTTCTGTGACTACACACACCTCCATTCTGAGTTCACACAACTCCATTCAGTGACTTCACACACCTCCCTCTATGAGTTCACACAACTCCATTCAGTGACTTCACACACCTCCATTCTTTGACTTCACACACCTCCATTCCATGACTTCACACACCTCCATTCTATGAGTTCACACACCTCCATTCTATGATTCACACACCTCCATTTTGACTTCACACACCTCCATTCTTTGACTTCATACACCTTCTTTCTCACTTCAGAAACATCCATTCTATGACTTCAGGCACCTCCATTCTATGACTTCACAAACCTCCGTTCTGTGACCACACACCTCCATTCTGAATTCCCACACCTCCATTCTGTGACTTCACTCACCTCCATCCTGACTTCACACACCTCCATTCTGACTTCACAAACCTCAATTCTTTGACTTCACACACCTCCATTCTATGATTTCACACTCTTCCATTCTATGAATTCACACACCTCCATTCTATGACTTCACACACCCCATTTCTGAATTGACACACCTCCATTCTGTGATTTCACACACCTCCAATTTGACTTCACACAACCCCATTCTATGACTTCACACACCCCCATTGTGACTTCACACACTCCATTCTATGAGTTCACACACCTCCATTCTGACTTCACACACCTCCATTCTATGGCTTCACACAGCTGCATTCTGACTTCAGACACCTCCATTTGTGACTTCACACACCACAATTTTTACTTCAAACACCTTCATTCTGTGACTTCACACACCTCCATTCTGTGACTTCACACACCTCCATTTTGACTTCACACACTTCCATTCTTTGATTTAACACACCTGTATTCTGTGACTTCACACACCACCATTGTTTGACTTCACTCACCTATATTGTTGGACTTCACACACCTCCATTCCATGACTTCACACATCTCCATTTTATGAGTTCACACACCTTCATTCTACTTCAGAAACATCCATTCTATGACTTCACACACCTCCATTCTATGACTTCACAAACCTCCATTCTGTGACTTCACACAGCTCCATTCTGAGTTCACACACCTCAATTCCGTGACTTCATACACCTCAATTCTCACTTCACACACCTCCATTCTATGACTTCACACAATTCCATTCTATGACTTCACACACCTCCATTCTTTGACTTCACTCACCTCCATTGTGAGTTCACACACCAACATTCTGTGACTTCAAACACCTCCATTCTGTGACTTCACACACCTCCATTCTGTGACTTCACACACCTCCATTCTATGATTTCTCACACCTCCATTCTATTAATTCACACACCTCCATTCTGTGACTTCACACAACTCCATTCTATGACTTCCCACACCTCCATTCTGTGACTTCACACACCTCCATTCTGAGTTCACAAACCTCCATTCTGTGACTTCACACACCTCCAGTCTTTGACTTCACACCCCTCCATTCTGTGACTTCACACACCTCCATTCTATAACTTCACACACCTCCATTGTGACTTCCCACACCTCCAATCTGAGTTCACACACCTCCATTCTGACTTCACACACCTCCATTCTTTGACTTCACACACCTGAATTCTGTGACTTCACACACCTAAATTCTGTGACTTCACACGCCTCCATTATGATTTCACACACTTCCATTCTATGACTTCACACACCTAGATTCTGTGACTTCACACACCTCCACTCTGAGTTCACACACCTCCATTCTGTGACTTCACACACCTCCATTCTGACTTCACATCGCTCTATAAAATGACTTCACACACCTCCATTCTGTGACTTCGCACACCTCCATTCTGACTTCACACAGCTACATTCTCTGACTTCACACACCTACATTCTATGATTTCACACACCTCCATTCTATGACTTCACACACCTCCATTCTGTGACTTCACACACCTCCATTCTGAGTTCAAACCCCTCCGTTCTCTGACTTAACACACCTCCATTCTGTGACTTCACACACCTCCATTCTGAGTTCGCACACCTCCATTCTGTGACTTCACACACCTCCATTCTGACTTCACACAGCTCCATTCTATGACTTCACACACCTCCATTCTGTGCCTTCACACACCTCCATTCTTGTCTTAACACACCTTCATTCTTACTTAACAAACTCCATTCTCTGACTTCACACACCTCCATTCTATGACTTCACACACCTCCATTCTATGACTTCACACACCTCCATTCTGTGACTTCACACACCTCAATTCTGTGACTTCACACACCTCCATTATGACTTCACACACATCCATTCTATGACTTCACACACCTCCATTCTATGACTTCACACACCTTCATTCTGTGACTTCACACACCTCCATTCTGAGTTCACACACCTCCATTCTGTGACTTCACACACCTCCAATCTGACTTCACACAGCTCCATTCCATGGCTTCACACACCTCCATTCTGTGACTTCACACACTTCCATTCTATGACTTCACACACCTTCATTCTGACTTCACCGACCTCCATTCTATGACTTCACACAACTCCATTCTGACTTCACAAACCTCCATTATGTGACTTCACACACCTCCATTATATGACTTCACACAGCTCCATTCTATGACTTCACACATCTCCATTCTTTGACATCACACACCTACATTCTATGACTTTACACACCTTCATTCTTACTTTACAAACTTCCATTCTATAACTTCACACACGTCAATTCTATGACTTTACACACCTCCATTCTGTCACTTCACATACCTCCATTCTATGACTTCACACACCTCCAGTCTCTGACTTCACACACCACCATTCTATGACTTCACACACTTCCATTGTGACGTCACACACCTCCATTCTATGAGTTCACACACCTCCATTCTATGACTTCACACACCTCCATTCTGAATTCACACAGCTCCATTCTGTGACTTCACAAAACTCCATTCTATGATTTCACACACCTCCATACTATGACTACACACAACTCCATCTATGACTTCACACACCTCCATTCTGACTTCACACACCTCTATTCTATGACTTCGCACACCTCCATTCTGACATCACACACCTCCATTCTATGACTTCACAGACCTCGAATCTGTGACTTCACTCACCTGCACTCTATGACTTCACACTCCTCCATTCTATGACTTTCCACACCTCCTTTCTATGACTTTACCCACCTCCAATCTATGACTACACACCTCCATTCTGACTTCACACACCTCCATTCTGTGACTTCACACACCTCCATTATATGACTTCACACTCCTTCATTTTTACTTCAGAAACATCCATTCTATGAGTTCACACACCTCCATTATATGACTTCACAAACTTCCATTCTGTGACTTCACACATGCATTTTGACTTCACACACCTCCAATATATAACTTCAAACACCTCAATTCTGTGACTTCACACACCTCCATTCTATGACTTCATACCGTCCATTCTGTGACTTCACACAGCTCCATTCTATGACTTCACACACTTCCATTCTATGACTTCACACACCTCCATTCTGTGACTTTACACACCTCCATTCTCCGTTCACACACCTCCTTTCTGTGACGTAACTCACCTCCATTCTGTGACTTCCTACACCTCCATTCTGTGACTTCACACACCTCCATTCTATGACTTCACACACCTCTATTCTGACTTCAAACACCTCCATTCTATGACTTCGCACACCTCTATTCTGACTTCACACACCTCCATTCTGTGACTTCACACACCTCCATTCAATGACTTCACACACCTACATTCTTTGACTTCACACACCTCCAATCTGACATCACACACCTCCATTCTATGATTTCACATACCTCGAATCTGTGACTTCACTCAACTGCACTCTATGACATCACACTCCTCCATTCTATGACTTCCCACACCTCCATTCTTTGACTTCACACACCTCCATTCCATGACTTCACACACCTCCATTCTATGAGTTCACACACCTCCATTCTATGATTCACACACCTCCATTTTGACTTCACACACCTCCATTCTTTGACTTCATACACCTTCGTTCTCACTTCAGAAACATCCATTCTATGACTTCAGGCACCTCCATTCTATGACTTCACAAACCTCCGTTCTGTGACCACACACCTCCATTCTGAATTCCCACACCTCCATTCTGTGACTTCACTCACCTCCATCCTGACTTCACACACCTCCATTCTGACTTCACAAACCTCAATTCTTTGACTTCACACACCTCCATTCTATGATTTCACACTCTTCCATTCTATGAATTCACACACCTCCATTCTATGACTTCACACACCTCCATTCTGAATTCACACAGCTCCATTCTGTGACTTCACAAAACTCCATTCTATGATTTCACACACCTCCATACTATGACTACACACAACTCCATCTATGACTTCACACACCTCCATTCTGACTTCACACACCTCTATTCTATGACTTCGCACACCTCCATTCTGACATCACACACCTCCATTCTATGACTTCACAGACCTCGAATCTGTGACTTCACTCACCTGCACTCTATGACTTCACACTCCTCCATTCTATGACTTTCCACACCTCCTTTCTATGACTTTACCCACCTCCAATCTATGACTACACACCTCCATTCTGACTTCACACACCTCCATTCTGTGACTTCACACACCTCCATTATATGACTTCACACTCCTTCATTTTTACTTCAGAAACATCCATTCCATGAGTTCACACACCTCCATTATATGACTTCACAAACTTCCATTCTGTGACTTCACACATGCATTTTGACTTCACACACCTCCAATATATGACTTCAAACACCTCAATTCTGTGACTTCACACACTTCCATTCTATGATTTCATACCGTCCATTCTGTGACTTCACACAGCTCCATTCTATGACTTCACACACTTCCATTCTATGACTTCACACACCTCCATTCTGTGACTTTACACACCTCCATTCTCCGTTCACACACCTCCTTTCTGTGACGTAACTCACCTCCATTCTGTGACTTCCTACACCTCCATTCTGTGACTTCACACACCTCCATTCTATGACTTCACACACCTCTATTCTGACTTCAAACACCTCCATTCTATGACTTCGCACACCTATATTCTGACTTCACACACCTCCATTCTGTGACTTCACACACCTCCATTCAATGACTTCACACACCTACATTCTTTGACTTCACACACCTCCAATCTGACATCACACACCTCCATTCTATGATTTCACATACCTCGAATCTGTGACTTCACTCAACTGCACTCTATGACATCACACTCCTCCATTCTATGACTTCCCACACCTCCTTTCTATGACTTCACCCACCTCCAATCTATGACTACACACCTCCATTCTGACTTCACACACCTCCATTCTGTGACTTCACACACCTCCATTCTATGACTTCACACACCTCCATTCTATGACTTCACACACCTTCATTCTTACTTCAGAAACATCCATTCTACGACTTCACACACATCCATTCTAGGACTTCACAAACCTCCTTTCTGTGACTACACACACCTCCATTCTGAGTTCACACAACTCCATTCAGTGACTTCACACACCTCCATTCTATGAGTTCACACAACTCCATTCAGTGACTTCACACACCTCCATTCTTTGACTTCACACACCTCCATTCCATGACTTCACACACCTCCATTCTATGAGTTCACACACCTCCATTCTATGATTCACACACCTCCATTTTGACTTCACACACCTCCATTCTTTGACTTCATACACCTTCTTTCTCACTTCAGAAACATCCATTCTATGACTTCAGGCACCTCCATTCTATGACTTCACAAACCTCCGTTCTGTGACCACACACCTCCATTCTGAATTCCCACACCTCCATTCTGTGACTTCACTCACCTCCATCCTGACTTCACACACCTCCATTCTGACTTCACAAACCTCAATTCTTTGACTTCACACACCTCCATTCTATGATTTCACACTCTTCCATTCTATGAATTCACACACCTCCATTCTATGACTTCACACACCCCATTTCTGAATTGACACACCTCCATTCTGTGATTTCACACACCTCCAATTTGACTTCACACAACCCCATTCTATGACTTCACACACCCCCATTGTGACTTCACACACTCCATTCTATGAGTTCACACACCTCCATTCTGACTTCACACACCTCCATTCTATGGCTTCACACAGCTGCATTCTGACTTCAGACACCTCCATTTGTGACTTCACACACCACAATTTTTACTTCAAACACCTTCATTCTGTGACTTCACACACCTCCATTCTGTGACTTCACACACCTCCATTTTGACTTCACACACTTCCATTCTTTGATTTAACACACCTGTATTCTGTGACTTCACACACCACCATTGTTTGACTTCACTCACCTATATTGTTGGACTTCACACACCTCCATTCCATGACTTCACACATCTCCATTTTATGAGTTCACACACCTTCATTCTACTTCAGAAACATCCATTCTATGACTTCACACACCTCCATTCTATGACTTCACAAACCTCCATTCTGTGACTTCACACAGCTCCATTCTGAGTTCACACACCTCAATTCCGTGACTTCATACACCTCAATTCTCACTTCACACACCTCCATTCTATGACTTCACACAATTCCATTCTATGACTTCACACACCTCCATTCTTTGACTTCACTCACCTCCATTGTGAGTTCACACACCAACATTCTGTGACTTCAAACACCTCCATTCTGTGACTTCACACACCTCCATTCTGTGACTTCACACACCTCCATTCTATGATTTCTCACACCTCCATTCTATTAATTCACACACCTCCATTCTGTGACTTCACACAACTCCATTCTATGACTTCCCACACCTCCATTCTGTGACTTCACACACCTCCATTCTGAGTTCACAAACCTCCATTCTGTGACTTCACACACCTCCATTCTATGAGTTCACACACCTCCATACTATGACTTCACACACCTCCAGTCTTTGACTTCACACCCCTCCATTCTGTGACTTCACACACCTCCATTCTATAACTTCACACACCTCCATTGTGACTTCCCACACCTCCAATCTGAGTTCACACACCTCCATTCTGACTTCACACACCTCCATTCTTTGACTTCACACACCTGAATTCTGTGACTTCACACACCTAAATTCTGTGACTTCACACGCCTCCATTATGATTTCACACACTTCCATTCTATGACTTCACACACCTAGATTCTGTGACTTCACACACCTCCACTCTGAGTTCACACACCTCCATTCTGTGACTTCACACACCTCCATTCTGACTTCACATCGCTCTATAAAATGACTTCACACACCTCCATTCTGTGACTTCGCACACCTCCATTCTGACTTCACACAGCTACATTCTCTGACTTCACACACCTACATTCTATGATTTCACACACCTCCATTCTATGACTTCACACACCTCCATTCTGTGACTTCACACACCTCCATTCTGAGTTCAAACCCCTCCGTTCTCTGACTTAACACACCTCCATTCTGTGACTTCACACACCTCCATTCTGAGTTCGCACACCTCCATTCTGTGACTTCACACACCTCCATTCTGACTTCACACAGCTCCATTCTATGACTTCACACACCTCCATTCTGTGCCTTCACACACCTCCATTCTTGTCTTAACACACCTTCATTCTTACTTAACAAACTCCATTCTCTGACTTCACACACCTCCATTCTATGACTTCACACACCTCCATTCTATGACTTCACACACCTCCATTCTGTGACTTCACACACCTCAATTCTGTGACTTCACACACCTCCATTATGACTTCACACACATCCATTCTATGACTTCACACACCTCCATTCTATGACTTCACACACCTTCATTCTGTGACTTCACACACCTCCATTCTGAGTTCACACACCTCCATTCTGTGACTTCACACACCTCCAATCTGACTTCACACAGCTCCATTCCATGACTTCACACACCTCCATTCTGTGACTTCACACACTTCCATTCTATGACTTCACACACCTTCATTCTGACTTCACCGACCTCCATTCTATGACTTCACACAACTCCATTCTGACTTCACAAACCTCCATTATGTGACTTCACACACCTCCATTATATGACTTCACACAGCTCCATTCTATGACTTCACACATCTCCATTCTTTGACATCACACACCTACATTCTATGACTTTACACACCTTCATTCTTACTTTACAAACTTCCATTCTATAACTTCACACACGTCAATTCTATGACTTTACACACCTCCATTCTGTCACTTCACATACCTCCATTCTATGACTTCACACACCTCCAGTCTCTGACTTCACACACCACCATTCTATGACTTCACACACTTCCATTGTGACGTCACACACCTCCATTCTATGAGTTCACACACCTCCATTCTATGACTTCACACACCTCCATTCTGAATTCACACAGCTCCATTCTGTGACTTCACAAAACTCCATTCTATGATTTCACACACCTCCATACTATGACTACACACAACTCCATCTATGACTTCACACACCTCCATTCTGACTTCACACACCTCTATTCTATGACTTCGCACACCTCCATTCTGACATCACACACCTCCATTCTATGACTTCACAGACCTCGAATCTGTGACTTCACTCACCTGCACTCTATGACTTCACACTCCTCCATTCTATGACTTTCCACACCTCCTTTCTATGACTTTACCCACCTCCAATCTATGACTACACACCTCCATTCTGACTTCACACACCTCCATTCTGTGACTTCACACACCTCCATTATATGACTTCACAAACTTCCATTCTGTGACTTCACACATGCATTTTGACTTCACACACCTCCAATATATAACTTCAAACACCTCAATTCTGTGACTTCACACACCTCCATTCTATGACTTCATACCGTCCATTCTGTGACTTCACACAGCTCCATTCTATGACTTCACACACTTCCATTCTATGACTTCACACACCTCCATTCTGTGACTTTACACACCTCCATTCTCCGTTCACACACCTCCTTTCTGTGACGTAACTCACCTCCATTCTGTGACTTCCTACACCTCCATTCTGTGACTTCACACACCTCCATTCTATGACTTCACACACCTCTATTCTGACTTCAAACACCTCCATTCTATGACTTCGCACACCTCTATTCTGACTTCACACACCTCCATTCTGTGACTTCACACACCTCCATTCAATGACTTCACACACCTACATTCTTTGACTTCACACACCTCCAATCTGACATCACACACCTCCATTCTATGATTTCACATACCTCGAATCTGTGACTTCACTCAACTGCACTCTATGACATCACACTCCTCCATTCTATGACTTCCCACACCTCCATTCTTTGACTTCACACACCTCCATTCCATGACTTCACACACCTCCATTCTATGAGTTCACACACCTCCATTCTATGATTCACACACCTCCATTTTGACTTCACACACCTCCATTCTTTGACTTCATACACCTTCGTTCTCACTTCAGAAACATCCATTCTATGACTTCAGGCACCTCCATTCTATGACTTCACAAACCTCCGTTCTGTGACCACACACCTCCATTCTGAATTCCCACACCTCCATTCTGTGACTTCACTCACCTCCATCCTGACTTCACACACCTCCATTCTGACTTCACAAACCTCAATTCTTTGACTTCACACACCTCCATTCTATGATTTCACACTCTTCCATTCTATGAATTCACACACCTCCATTCTATGACTTCACACACCTCCATTCTGAATTCACACAGCTCCATTCTGTGACTTCACAAAACTCCATTCTATGATTTCACACACCTCCATACTATGACTACACACAACTCCATCTATGACTTCACACACCTCCATTCTGACTTCACACACCTCTATTCTATGACTTCGCACACCTCCATTCTGACATCACACACCTCCATTCTATGACTTCACAGACCTCGAATCTGTGACTTCACTCACCTGCACTCTATGACTTCACACTCCTCCATTCTATGACTTTCCACACCTCCTTTCTATGACTTTACCCACCTCCAATCTATGACTACACACCTCCATTCTGACTTCACACACCTCCATTCTGTGACTTCACACACCTCCATTATATGACTTCACACTCCTTCATTTTTACTTCAGAAACATCCATTCCATGAGTTCACACACCTCCATTATATGACTTCACAAACTTCCATTCTGTGACTTCACACATGCATTTTGACTTCACACACCTCCAATATATGACTTCAAACACCTCAATTCTGTGACTTCACACACCTCCATTATATGACTTCACACACCTCCATTCTGTGACTTCACACACCTCCATTCTAAGACTTCGCACACCTCCATTCTGTGACTTCACACACCTACATTGTGACTTCACAGACCTCATCCTATGAGTTCACACAAATGCATTGTGAATTCACAAACCTCCATTCTATGACTTCACACACCTCCATTCTGACTTCACACACCTCCATTCTGACTTCACACACCTCAATTCTGTGACTTCACACAACTCCATTCTATGATTTCACACACCTCCATTCTATGACT
Source organism: Megascapheus bottae (assembly GCA_024803745.1). NCBI lineage: Eukaryota > Metazoa > Chordata > Mammalia > Rodentia > Geomyidae > Megascapheus > Megascapheus bottae. Next base: position 78,467 of record JANJXV010001177.1, on the reverse strand, counting down.
TCACACACCTCCATTCTATGACTTCACACACCTCCTTTCTGAGTTGACACACCAGCATTCTTTGACTTCATACACCTCCAACCTGACTTCACACACCTCCATTTTATGACTTCACACACTTCCATTCTGTGACTTCAAAACCTCCATTCTATGACTTCACACACCTCCATTGTGACTTCACACACCATCATTCTATGAGTTCACACACCGCCATTCTGACTTCACTCACCTCCATTCTATGACTTCACACAGCTCCATTCTGACTTCACACACCTCCATTCTGACTTCACACACCTCAATTCTGTGACTTCACACAACTCCATTCTATGATTTCACACACTTCCATTCTATGACTCACACACCTCCATTCTATGACTTTACACATCTCCTTTCTGAGTTGACACACCTCCATTCTATGACTTCACACACCTCCATTCTATGACTTCACACACCCTCATTGTGTGACTTCACACACATCCATTCTGTGACTTCACACACCTCCATTCTATGACTTCACAGACCTCCATTCTATGACTTCACACAACTCCATTCTGAGTTCACACACCTCCATTCTGTGACTTCACACACCTCCATTCTGACTTCACACAGCTCCATTCCATGACTTCACACACCTCCATTCTGTGACTTCACACACCTCCATTCCATGACTTCACACACCTCCATTGTGACTTCACACACCTCCATTCTATGAGTTTACACTCCTCCATTCTGAGTTCACACACCTCCATTCTATGACTTCACACACCTCCATTCTGACTTCACACACCTCCATTCTATGACTTCACACAACGCCATTCTGACTTCAAACTCCACCATTCTGTGACTTCACACACCTCCATTATATTTCTTCACACACCTCCATTCTTTGACTTCACATACCTCAATTCTATGACTTCACACACCTCCATTCTGTGACTTCACACACCTACATTTTGAATTCACAGACCTCCATTCTATGAGTTCACACAAATGCATTGTGAATTCACACACCTCCATTCTATGACTTCACACACCTCCATTCTGACTTCACACACCTGCATTCTGACTTCACACACCTCAATTCTGTGACTTCACACAACTCCATTCTATGATTTCACACACCTCCATTCTATGACTTCACACACCTCCATTCTATGACTTCACACACCTCCTTTCTGAGTTAACACACCTCCATTTTATGAGTTCACACACCTCCAATCTGACTTCACACACCTCCATTTTATGACTTCACACACTTCCATTCTGTGAGTTCAAAAACCTCCATTCTATGACTTCAGACACCTCCATTGTGACTTCACACAGCATCATTCTATGAGTTCACACACCGCCATTCTGACTTCACTCACCTCCATTCTATGACTTCACACAGCTCCATTCTGATTTCACACATCTCAATTCTGTGACTTCACACAATTCTATTCTATGATTTCACACACCTCCATTCTATGACTTCACACACCTCCATTCTATGAATTCACACACCTCCTTTCTGAGTTGACACACTCCCATTGTGTGACTTCAACACCTCCATTCTATGACTTCACACACCTCCATTCTCTGACTTCACACACCTCGATTCTGAGTTCACACACCTCCATTTTGTGATTTCACACACCTCCATTCTCAGACTTCACACACCTCCATTCTATGACTTCACACACCTAAATTCTATGACTTCACACACCTCCATTCTATGACTTCACACACCTCCATTCTGTGAATTCACACACCTCCATTCTATGACTTCACAAACTTCCATTCTGTGACTTCACACACCTCCATTCTATGACCTCACACACCTCCATTCTATGACTTCGCACACCTGCATTGTGACTTCACACACCTCCATTCTATGAGTTCACACACCTCCATTCTGACTTCACACACCTCCATTCTATGACTTCACACACCTCCATTCTGACTTCACACACCTCCATTCTATGACTTCACACAACTCCATCTGACTTCACACCCCTCAATTCCATTACTTCACACACCTCCATTCGATGACTTCACACACCTCCATTCTTTGACTGCATGCACCTCCATTCTATGAGTTCACACACATCCATTCTGTGACTTCACACACCTTTATTGTTTGACTTCACACACCTCCATGCTTTGACTTCACACACCTCCATTGCATGAGTTCACACACCTCCATTCTATGAGTTCACACACCTCCATTCTATGATTCACACACCTCCATTTTGACTTCACACACCTCCATTCTTTGACTTCATACACCTCGTTCTCACTTCAGAAACATCCATTCTATGACTTCAGGCACCTCCATTCTATGACTTCACAAACCTCCGTTCTGTGACCACACACCTCCATTCTGAGTTCCCACACCTCAATTCTGTGACTTCACTCACCTCCATCCTGACTTCACACACCTCCATTCTGACTTCACAAACCTCAATTCTATGACTTCACACACCTCCATTCTATGATTTCACACTCTTCCATTCTATGAATTCACACACCTCCATTCTATGACTTCACACACCCCATTTCTGAGTTGACACACCTCCATTCTGTGATTTCACACACCTCCAATTTGACTTCACACACCCCCATTCTATGACTTCACACACAGCCATTGTGACTTCACACACTCCATTCTATGAGTTCACACACCTCCATTCTGACTTCACACACCTCCATTCTATGGCTTCACACAGCTGCATTGTGACTTCAGACACCTCCATTTGTGACTTCACACACCACAATTTTGACTTCAAACACCTTCATTCTGTGACTTCACACACCTCCATTCTGTGACTTCACACACCTCCATTTTGACTTCACACAATTCCATTCTTTGACTTCTCACACCTGCATTCTGTGACTTCACACACCACCATTGTTTGACTTCACAACCTATATTCTTGGTCTTCACACACCTTCATTCCATGACTTCACACATCTCCATTTTATGAGTTCACACACCTTCATTCTACTTCAGAAACATCCATTCTATGACTTCACACACCTCCATTCTGTGACTTCACACACCTCCATTCTATGATTTCTCACACCTCCATTCTATTAATTCACACACCTCCATTCTGTGACTTCACACAACTCCATTCTATGACATCCCCACACCTCCATTCTGTGACTTCACACACCTCCATTCTGAGTTCACAAACCTCCATTCTGTGACTTAACGCACCTTCATTCTGTGACTTCACAAACCTCCATTCTATGACTTCACACACCTCCATTCTATGAGTTCACACACCTCCATACTATGACTTCACACACCTCCAGTCTTTGACTTCACACCCCTCCATTCTGTGACTTCACACACCTCCATTCTATAACTTCACACACCTCCATTGTGACTTCACACACCTCCAATCTGAGTTCACAGACCTCCGTTCTGACTTCACACACCTCCATTCTATGACTTCACACACCTAATTCTGTGACTTCACACACCTGAATTCTGTGACTTCACACGCCTCCATTCTGACTTCACACACCTCCATTCTATGACTTCACACACCTCCATTCTATGACTTCACACACCTAGATTCTGTGACTTCGCACACCCCCATTCTGAGTTCACACACCTCCATTCTGTGACTTCACACACCTCCATTCTGACTTCACAGAGCTCCATAAAATGACTTCACACACCTCCATTCTGTGACTTCGCACACCTCCATTCTGACTTCACACAGCTCCATTCTCTGACTTCCCACACCTCCATTCTATGATTTCACAAGCCTCCATTCTATGACTTCACACACCTCCATTCTGTGACTTCACACACCTCCATTCTGAGTTCAAACTCCTCCGTTCTGTGACTTAACACACCTCCATTCAGTGACTTCACACACCTCCATTCTGAGTTCGCACACCTCCATTCTGTTACTTCACACACCTCCATTCTGACTTCCCACAGCTCCATTCTATGACTTCACACACCTCCATTCTGTGCCTTCGCACACCCCCATTCTATGATTTCACACACCTCCATTCTATGACTTCACACACCTCCATTTTGTGACTTCACACACCTCAATTCTGTGACTTCACACACCTCCATTATGACTTCACACACATCCATTCTATGACTTCACACACCTCCATTCTATGACTTCACACACCTCCATCTGTGACTTCACACACCTCCATTCTGAGTACACACACCTCCATTCTGTGACTTCACACACCTCCAATCTGACTTCACACACCTCCATTCTATGACTTCACACACCTCCATTCTGACTTCACACACCTCCATTCTATGACTTCACACAACTCCATTCTGACTTCACACACCTCCATTCTGTGACTTCACACACCTCCATTATATGACTTCACAAACCTCCATTCTGAGTTCGCATACCTCCATTCTGTGACTTCACACACCTCCATTCTGACTTCACACAGCTCCATTCTATGACTTCACAAACCTCCATTCTATGACTTCACACCCCTCCATTCTATGACTTCACACACCTCCATTCTGTGACTTCACACAACTCCATTCTGAGTTCACAAACCTCCATTCTGTGACCTAACCCACCTTCATTCTGTGACTTCACAAACCTCCATTTTATGACTTCACTCACCTCCAGTCTATGACTTCCCACAGCTCCATTCTGACTTCACACACCTCCATTATGATTTCACACACCTCAATTCTGTGACTTCACACAACTCCATTCTATGATTTCACACACCTCCATTCTATGACTTCACACACCTCCATTCTATGACTTCACACACCTCCTTTCTGAGTTGACACACCTCCATTCTATGAATTCACACACCTCCATTCTATGACTTCACACACCTCCATTCTGTGACTTCACACACCTCAATTCTGTGACTTCACACACCTCCATTATGACTTCACACACATCCATTCTATGACTTCACACACCTCCATTCTATGACTTCACACACCTTCATTCTGTGACTTCACACACCTCCATTCTGAGTTCACACACCTCCATTCTGTGACTTCACACACCTCCAATCTGACTTCACACAGCTCCATTTCATGACTTCACACACCTCCATTCTGTGACTTCACAAACCTCCATTCTATGACTTCACACACCTCCATTCTGACTTCACCGACCTCCATTCTATGACTTCACACAACTCCATTCTGACTTCACACACCTCCATTCTATGACTTCACACACCTCCATTTTGAGTTCACAGACCTCCATTCTATGACTTCACACAACTCCATTCTGACTTCACACACCTCCTTTCTGTGACTTCACACACCTCCATTATATGACTTCACACACCTCCATTCTGTGACTTCACACACCTCCATTCTAAGACTTCGCACACCTCCATTCTGTGACTTCACACACCTACATTGTGACTTCACAGACCTCATCCTATGAGTTCACACAAATGCATTGTGAATTCACAAACCTCCATTCTATGACTTCACACACCTCCATTCTGACTTCACACACCTCCATTCTGACTTCACACACCTCAATTCTGTGACTTCACACAACTCCATTCTATGATTTCACACACCTCCATTCTATGACTTCACACACCTCCATTCTATGACTTCACACACCTCCTTTCTGAGTTGACACACCAGCATTCTTTGACTTCATACACCTCCAACCTGACTTCACACACCTCCATTTTATGACTTCACACACTTCCATTCTGTGACTTCAAAACCTCCATTCTATGACTTCACACACCTCCATTGTGACTTCACACACCATCATTCTATGAGTTCACACACCGCCATTCTGACTTCACTCACCTCCATTCTATGACTTCACACAGCTCCATTCTGACTTCACACACCTCCATTCTGACTTCACACACCTCAATTCTGTGACTTCACACAACTCCATTCTATGATTTCACACACTTCCATTCTATGACTCACACACCTCCATTCTATGACTTTACACATCTCCTTTCTGAGTTGACACACCTCCATTCTATGACTTCACACACCTCCATTCTATGACTTCACACACCCTCATTGTGTGACTTCACACACATCCATTCTGTGACTTCACACACCTCCATTCTATGACTTCACAGACCTCCATTCTGTGACTTCACACACCTCCATTCTGAGTTCACACACCTCCATTCTGTGACTTCACACACCTCCATTCTGACTTCACACAGCTCCATTCCATGACTTCACACACCTCCATTCTGTGACTTCACACACCTCCATTCCATGACTTCACACACCTCCATTGTGACTTCACACACCTCCATTCTATGAGTTTACACTCCTCCATTCTGAGTTCACACACCTCCATTCTATGACTTCACACACCTCCATTCTGACTTCACACACCTCCATTCTATGACTTCACACAACGCCATTCTGACTTCAAACTCCACCATTCTGTGACTTCACACACCTCCATTATATTTCTTCACACACCTCCATTCTTTGACTTCACATACCTCAATTCTATGACTTCACACACCTCCATTCTGTGACTTCACACACCTACATTTTGAATTCACAGACCTCCATTCTATGAGTTCACACAAATGCATTGTGAATTCACACACCTCCATTCTATGACTTCACACACCTCCATTCTGACTTCACACACCTGCATTCTGACTTCACACACCTCAATTCTGTGACTTCACACAACTCCATTCTATGATTTCACACACCTCCATTCTATGACTTCACACACCTCCATTCTATGACTTCACACACCTCCTTTCTGAGTTAACACACCTCCATTTTATGAGTTCACACACCTCCAATCTGACTTCACACACCTCCATTTTATGACTTCACACACTTCCATTCTGTGAGTTCAAAAACCTCCATTCTATGACTTCAGACACCTCCATTGTGACTTCACACAGCATCATTCTATGAGTTCACACACCGCCATTCTGACTTCACTCACCTCCATTCTATGACTTCACACAGCTCCATTCTGATTTCACACATCTCAATTCTGTGACTTCACACAATTCTATTCTATGATTTCACACACCTCCATTCTATGACTTCACACACCTCCATTCTATGAATTCACACACCTCCTTTCTGAGTTGACACACTCCCATTGTGTGACTTCAACACCTCCATTCTATGACTTCACACACCTCCATTCTCTGACTTCACACACCTCGATTCTGAGTTCACACACCTCCATTTTGTGATTTCACACACCTCCATTCTCAGACTTCACACACCTCCATTCTATGACTTCACACACCTAAATTCTATGACTTCACACACCTCCATTCTATGACTTCACACACCTCCATTCTGTGAATTCACACACCTCCATTCTATGACTTCACAAACTTCCATTCTGTGACTTCACACACCTCCATTCTATGACCTCACACACCTCCATTCTATGACTTCGCACACCTGCATTGTGACTTCACACACCTCCATTCTATGAGTTCACACACCTCCATTCTGACTTCACACACCTCCATTCTATGACTTCACACACCTCCATTCTGACTTCACACACCTCCATTCTATGACTTCACACAACTCCATCTGACTTCACACCCCTCAATTCCATTACTTCACACACCTCCATTCGATGACTTCACACACCTCCATTCTTTGACTGCATGCACCTCCATTCTATGAGTTCACACACATCCATTCTGTGACTTCACACACCTTTATTGTTTGACTTCACACACCTCCATGCTTTGACTTCACACACCTCCATTGCATGAGTTCACACACCTCCATTCTATGAGTTCACACACCTCCATTCTATGATTCACACACCTCCATTTTGACTTCACACACCTCCATTCTTTGACTTCATACACCTCGTTCTCACTTCAGAAACATCCATTCTATGACTTCAGGCACCTCCATTCTATGACTTCACAAACCTCCGTTCTGTGACCACACACCTCCATTCTGAGTTCCCACACCTCAATTCTGTGACTTCACTCACCTCCATCCTGACTTCACACACCTCCATTCTGACTTCACAAACCTCAATTCTATGACTTCACACACCTCCATTCTATGATTTCACACTCTTCCATTCTATGAATTCACACACCTCCATTCTATGACTTCACACACCCCATTTCTGAGTTGACACACCTCCATTCTGTGATTTCACACACCTCCAATTTGACTTCACACACCCCCATTCTATGACTTCACACACAGCCATTGTGACTTCACACACTCCATTCTATGAGTTCACACACCTCCATTCTGACTTCACACACCTCCATTCTATGGCTTCACACAGCTGCATTGTGACTTCAGACACCTCCATTTGTGACTTCACACACCACAATTTTGACTTCAAACACCTTCATTCTGTGACTTCACACACCTCCATTCTGTGACTTCACACACCTCCATTTTGACTTCACACAATTCCATTCTTTGACTTCTCACACCTGCATTCTGTGACTTCACACACCACCATTGTTTGACTTCACAACCTATATTCTTGGTCTTCACACACCTTCATTCCATGACTTCACACATCTCCATTTTATGAGTTCACACACCTTCATTCTACTTCAGAAACATCCATTCTATGACTTCACACACCTCCATTCTGTGACTTCACACACCTCCATTCTATGATTTCTCACACCTCCATTCTATTAATTCACACACCTCCATTCTGTGACTTCACACAACTCCATTCTATGACTTCCCCACACCTCCATTCTGTGACTTCACACACCTCCATTCTGAGTTCACAAACCTCCATTCTGTGACTTAACGCACCTTCATTCTGTGACTTCACAAACCTCCATTCTATGACTTCACACACCTCCATTCTATGAGTTCACACACCTCCATACTATGACTTCACACACCTCCAGTCTTTGACTTCACACCCCTCCATTCTGTGACTTCACACACCTCCATTCTATAACTTCACACACCTCCATTGTGACTTCACACACCTCCAATCTGAGTTCACAGACCTCCGTTCTGACTTCACACACCTCCATTCTATGACTTCACACACCTAATTCTGTGACTTCACACACCTGAATTCTGTGACTTCACACGCCTCCATTCTGACTTCACACACCTCCATTCTATGACTTCACACACCTCCATTCTATGACTTCACACACCTAGATTCTGTGACTTCGCACACCCCCATTCTGAGTTCACACACCTCCATTCTGTGACTTCACACACCTCCATTCTGACTTCACAGAGCTCCATAAAATGACTTCACACACCTCCATTCTGTGACTTCGCACACCTCCATTCTGACTTCACACAGCTCCATTCTCTGACTTCCCACACCTCCATTCTATGATTTCACAAGCCTCCATTCTATGACTTCACACACCTCCATTCTGTGACTTCACACACCTCCATTCTGAGTTCAAACTCCTCCATTCTGTGACTTAACACACCTCCATTCAGTGACTTCACACACCTCCATTCTGAGTTCGCACACCTCCATTCTGTTACTTCACACACCTCCATTCTGACTTCCCACAGCTCCATTCTATGACTTCACACACCTCCATTCTGTGCCTTCGCACACCCCCATTCTATGATTTCACACACCTCCATTCTATGACTTCACACACCTCCATTTTGTGACTTCACACACCTCAATTCTGTGACTTCACACACCTCCATTATGACTTCACACACATCCATTCTATGACTTCACACACCTCCATTCTATGACTTCACACACCTCCATCTGTGACTTCACACACCTCCATTCTGAGTACACACACCTCCATTCTGTGACTTCACACACCTCCAATCTGACTTCACACACCTCCATTCTATGACTTCACACACCTCCATTCTGACTTCACACACCTCCATTCTATGACTTCACACAACTCCATTCTGACTTCACACACCTCCATTCTGTGACTTCACACACCTCCATTATATGACTTCACACACCTCCATTCTGAGTTCGCATACCTCCATTCTGTGACTTCACACACCTCCATTCTGACTTCACACAGCTCCATTCTATGACTTCACAAACCTCCATTCTATGACTTCACACCCCTCCATTCTATGACTTCACACACCTCCATTCTGTGACTTCACACAACTCCATTCTGAGTTCACAAACCTCCATTCTGTGACCTAACCCACCTTCATTCTGTGACTTCACAAACCTCCATTTTATGACTTCACACACCTCCATTCTATGAGTTCACACACGTCCATACTATGACTTAACACACCTCCAGTCTTTGACTTCACAACCCTCCATTCTGTGACTTCACACACCTCCATTCTATAACTTCACACACCTCCATTGTGACTTCCCACACCTCCAATCTGAGTTCACACACCTCCGTTCTGACTTCACACACCTCCATTCTATGACTTCACACACCTCCATTCTGTGACTTCACACACCTGAATTCTGTGACTTCACACGCCTCTATTCTGACTTCACACACCTCCATTCTATGACTTCATACAGCTCCATTCTATGACTTCACACACCTAGATTCTGTGACTTCACACACCTCCATTCTGTGACCTCACACACCTCAAATCTGAGTTCTTACCCCTCCAAAGTGTGACTTCACACGCCTCCATTCTATAACTTCACACACCTCCATTGTGACTTCCCACACCTCCAATCTGAGTTCACACACCTCCGTTCTGACTTCACACACCTCCATTCTATGACTTCACACACCTCCATTCTGTGACTTCACACACCTGAATTCTGTGACTTCACACGCCTCCATTCTGACTTCACACACCTCCATTCTATGACTTCACACACCTCCATTCTATGACTTCACACACCTAGATTCTGTGACTTCACACACCTCCATTCTGAGTTCACACACCTCCATTCTGTGACTTCACACACCTCCATTCTGACTTCACAGAGCTCCATAGAATGACTTCACACACCTCCATTCTGTGACTTCGCACACCTCCATTCTGATTTCACCCAGCTCCATTCTCTGACTTCCCACACCTCCATTCTATGATTTTACACGCCTCCATTCTATGACTTCACACACCTCCATTCTGTGACTTTACACACCTCCATTCTGAGTTCAAACACCTCCGTTCTGTGACTTAACACACCTCCATTCAGTGACTTCACACACCTTCATTCTGAGTTCGCACACCTCCATTCTGTTACGTCACACACCTATATTCTGACTTCACACAGCTCCATTCTATGACGTCACACACCTCCATTCTGTGCCTTCGCACACCTCCATTCTATGACTTAACACAACTTCATTCTTACTTAACAAACATCCATTCTATGACTTCACACACCTCCATTCTATGACTTCACACACCTCCATTCTATGACTTCACACACCTCCATTTTGTGACTTCACACACCTCAATTCTGTGACTTCACACACCTCCATTATGACTTCACACACATCCATTCTATGACTTCACACACCTCCATTCTATGACTTCACACACCTCCATTCTGTGACTTCACACACCTCCATTCTGAGTACACACACCTCCATTCTGTGACTTCACACACCTCGATTCTGAGTTCACACACCTACATTTTCTGATTTCACACACCTACATTCTCAGACTTCAAACACCTCCATTCTATGACTTCACACAACTAAATTCTATGACTTCACACGTCTCCATTCTATGACTTCATACACCTCCATTCTGTGACTTCACACACCTCCATTCTATGACTTCACACACCTCCATTCTGTGACTTCACACACCTCCATTCTATGACCTTACACACCTCCATTCTATGACTTCGCACACCTGCATTGTGACTTCACACACCTCCATTCTATGAGTTCACACACCTCAATTCTGAATTCACACACCTCCATTCTATGACTTCACACACCTCCATTCTGACTTCACACACCTCCATTCTATGACTTCACACAACTCCATCTGACTTCACACACCTCCATTCCATGACTTCACACACCTCCATTCGATGACTTCACACACCTCCATTCTTTGACTGCATGCACCTCCATTCTATGAGTTCACACACCTCCATTCTGTGATTCACACACCTTTATTGTTTGACATCACACACCTCCATTCTTTGACTTCACACACCTCCATTCCATGACTTCACACACCTCCATTCTATGAGTTCACACACCTCCATTCTATGATTCACACACCTCCATTTTGACTTCACACACCTCCATTCTTTGACTTCATACACCTCGTTCTCACTTCAGAAACATCCATTCTATGACTTCAGGCACCTCCATTCTATGACTTCACAAACCTCCGTTCTGTGACCACACACCTCCATTCTGAGTTCCCAGACCTCCATTCTGTGACTGCACACACCTCCATTCTGACTTCACAGAGCTCCATAAAATGACTTCACACACCTCCATTCTGTGACTTCGCACACCTCCATTCTGACTTCACACAGCTCCATTCTCTGACTTCCCACACCTCCATTCTATGATTTCACACGCCTCCATTCTATGACTTCACACACCTCCATTCTGTGACTTCACACACCTCCATTCTGAGTTCAAACACCTCCGTTCTGTGACTTAACACACCTCCATTCAGTGACTTCACACACCTCCATTCTGAGTTCACATACCTCCACTCTGTGACTTCACCCACCTCCATTCTGACTTCACACAGCTCCATTCTATGACTTCACACACTTCCATTCTGTGCCTTCCTACACCTCCATTCTATGACTTAACACACCTTCTTCTTACTTAACAAACATCCATTCTATGACTTCACACACCTCCATTCTATGACTTCACACACCTCCATTCTATGACTTCACACACCTCCATTCTGTGACTTCACACACCTCAATTCTGTGACTTCACACACCTCCATTATGACTTCACACACATCCATTCTATGACTTCACACACCTCCATTCTATGACTTCACACACCTCCATTCTGTGACTTCACACACCTCTATTCTGAGTTCACACACCTCCATTCTGTGACTTCATACACCTTCGTTCTCACTTCAGAAACATCCATTCTATGACTTCAGGCACCTCCATTCTATGCCTTCACAAACCTCCGTTCTGTGACCACACACCTCCATTCTGAGTTCCCACACCTCCATTCTGTGACTTCACTCACCACCATCCTGACTTCACACACCTCCATTCTGACTTCACAAACCTCAATTCTTTGACTTCACACACCTCAATTCTATGATTTCACACTCTTCCTTTCTATGAATTCACACACCTCCATTCTATGACTTCACAAACCCCATTTCTGAGTTGACACACCTCCATTCTGTGATTTCACACACCTCCAATTTGACTTCACACACCCCCATTCTATGACTTCACACACCCCCACTGTGACTTCACACACTCCATTCTATGAGTTCACACACCTCCATTCTGACTTCACACACCTCCATTCTATGGCTTCACACAGCTGCATTCTGACTTCAGACACCTCCATTTGTGACTTCACACACCACAATTTTAACTTCAAACGCCTTCATTCTGTGACTTCACACACCTCCATTCTGTGACTTCACACACCTCCATTTTGACTTCACACACCTCCATTCTATGACTTCACATACCTAGATTCTGTGACTTCACACACCTCCATTCTGTGACCTCACACACCTCAAATCTGAATTCTTAGCCCTCCATAGTGTGACTTCACACACCTCCATTCTATAACTTCACACACCTCCATTGTGACTTCCCACACCTCCAATCTGAGTTCACACACCTCCGTTCTGACTTCACACACCTCCATTCTATGACTTCACACACCTCCATTCTGTGACTTCACACACCTGAATTCTGTGACTTCACACGCCTCCATTCTGACTTCACACACCTCCATTCTATGACTTCACACACCTCCATTCTATGACTTCACACACCTAGATTCTGTGACTTCACACACCTCCATTCTGAGTTCACACACCTCCATTCTGTGACTTCACACACCTCCATTCTGACTTCACAGAGCTCCGTAAAATGACTTCACACACCTCCATTCTGTGACTTCGCACACCTCCATTCTGACTTCACACATCTCCATTCTCTGACTTCCCACACCTCCATTCTATGATTTCACACGCCTCCATTCTATGACTTCAAACACCTCCATTCTGTGACTTTACACACCTCCATTCTGAGTTCAAACACCTCCGTTCTGTGACTTAACACACCTCCATTCAGTGACTTCACACACCTCCATTCTGAGTTCGCACACCTCCATTCTGTTACGTCACACACGTATATTCTGACTTCACACAGCTCCATTCTATGACTTCACACACCTCCATTCTGTGCTTCGCACACCTCCATTCTATGACTTAACACAACTTCATTCTTACTTAACAAACATCCATTCTATGACTTCACACACCTCCATTCTATGACTTCACACACCTCCATTCTATGACTTCACACACCTCCATTTTGTGACTTCACTCACCTCAATTCTGTGACTTCACACACCTCCATTATGACTTCACACACATCCATTCTATGACTTCACACACCTCCATTCTGTGACTTCACACACCTCCATTTTGAGTACACACACCTCCATTCTGTGACTTCACACACCTCCAATCTGACTTCACACACCTCCATTCTATGACTTCACACACCTCCGTTCAGAGTTCACACACCTCCATTCTGTGACTTCACACACCTCCAATCTGACTTCACACAGCTCCATTCTATGACTTCACACACCTCCATTCTGTGACTTCACACAAGTCCATTCTATGACTTCACACACCTCCATTGTGACTTCACACACCTCCATTCTATGACTTCACACACCTCCATTCTGACTTCACACACCTCCATTCTATGACTTCACACAACTCCATTCTGAGTTCACACACCTCCATTCTGTGACTTCACACACCTCCATTCTATGACTTCACACACCTACAGTCTGTGACTTCACACACCTACATTCTATGACTTCACACACCTCCATTCTGTGACTTCACACACCTACATTGTGACTTCACAGACCTCCATTCTATGAGTTCACACAAATGCATTGTGAATTCACACACCTCCATTCTATGACTTCACACACCTCCATTCTGACTTCACACACCTCCATTCTGAATTCACACACCTCAATTCTGTGACTTCACACAACTCCATTCTATGACTTCACACACCTCCATTGTGACTTCACTCACCTCCATTCTATGAGTTTACACACCTCCATAATGACTTTACAAACTCCCATTATGTGACTTCACACACCTCCATTCTATGACTTCACACACCTCCATTCTGTGACTTCACACACCTCGATTCTGAGTTCACACACCTCCATTTTCTGATTTCACACACCTACATTCTCAGACTTCAAACACCTCCATTCTATGACTTCACACAACTAAATTCTAAGACTTCACACACCTCCATTCTATGACTTCATACACCTCCATTCTTTGACTTCACACACCTCCATTCTATGACTTCACACACCTCCATTCTATGATTTCACACACCTGCATTCTATGACTTGACAGACCTCCATTCTATGACTTCACACACCTCCTTTCTGAGTTCACCCACATCCATTCTGTGACTTCACACACCTCCATTGTGACTTCATACACCTCCATTCTATGAGTTCACACACCTCCATTCTGACTTCACACACTTCCATTCTATGACTTCACACAGCTCCATTCTGACTTCACACACCTCCATTCCATGACTTCACACACCTCCATTCGATGACTTCACACACCTCCATTCTTTGATTGCATGCACCTCCATTCTATGAGTTCACACACGTCCATTCTGTGACTTCACACACCTTTATTGTTTGACTTCACACACCTCCATTCTTTGACTTCACACACCTCCATTCCATGACTTCACACACCTCCATTCTGTGACTTCACACACCTCCATTCTATGATTTCTCACACCTCCATTCTATTAATTCACACACCTCCATTCTGTGACTTCACACAACTCCATTCTATGACTTCCCACACCTCCATTCTGTGACTTCACACACCTCCATTCTGAGTTCACAAACCTCCATTCTGTGACTTAACGCACCTTCATTCTGTGACTTCACAAACCTCCATTCTATGACTTCACACACCTCCATTCTATGAGTTCACACACCTCCATACTATGACTTCACACACCTCCAGTCTTTGACTTCACACCCCTCCATTCTGTGACTTCACACACCTCCATTCTATAACTTCACACACCTCCATTGTGACTTCCCACACCTCCAATCTGAGTTCACAGACCTCCGTTCTGACTTCACACACCTCCATTCTATGACTTCACACACCTCCATTCTGTGACTTCACACACCTGAATTCTGTGACTTCAGACGCCTCCATTCTGACTTCACACACCTCCATTCTATGACTTCACACACCTCCATTCTATGACTTCACACACCTAGATTCTGTGACTTCGCACATCTCCATTCTGAGTTCACACACCTCCATTCTGTGACTTCACACACCTCCATTCTGACTTCACAGAGCTCCATAAAATGACTTCACACACATCCATTCTGTGACTTCGCACACCTCCTTTCTGACTTCACACAGCTCCATTCTCTGACTTCCCACACCTCCATTCTATGATTTCACAAGCCTCCATTCTATGACTTCACACACCTCCATTCTATGACTTCACACAACTCCATTCTGACTTCACACACCTCCGTTCTGTGACTTCACACACCTCCATTATATGACTTCACACACCTCCATTCTGAGTTCGCATACCTCCATTCTGTGACTTCACACACCTCCATTCTGACTTCACACAGCTCCATTCTATGACTTCACACACCTCCATTCTATGAGTTCACACACCTCCATTCTATGACTTCACACACCTCCATTCTGTGACTTCACACACCTCCATTCTGAGTTCACAAACCTCCATTCTGTGACCTAACCCACCTTCATTCTGTGACTTCACAAACCTCCATTTTATGACTTCACACACCTCCATTCTATGAGCTCACACACCTCCATACTATGACTTCACACACCTCCCGTCTTTGACTTCACACCCCTCCATTCTCTGACTTCACACACCTCCATTCTATAACTTCACACACCTCCATTCTATGACTTCACACACCTCCATTCTATGACTTCACACACCTAGATTCTGTGACTTCACACACCTCCATTCTGTGACCTCACACACCTCAAATCTGAGTTCTTACCCCTCCATAGTGTGACTTCACACACCTCCATTCTATAACTTCACACACCTCCATTGTGACTTCCCACACCTCCAATCTGAGTTCACACACCTCCGTTCTGACTTCACACACCTCCATTCTATGACTTCACACACCTCCATTCTGTGACTTCACACACCTGAATTCTGTGACTTCACACACCTCCATTATGACTTCACACACATCCATTCTATGACTTCACACACCTCCATTCTATGACTTCACACACCTCCATTCTATGACTTCACACACCTCCATTCTATGACTTCACACACCTCCATTCTGTGACTTCACACACCTCAATTCTGTGACTTCACACACCTCCATTATGACTTCACACACATCCATTCTATGACTTCACACACCTCCATTCTATGACTTCACACACCTCCATTCTGTGACTTCACACACCTCTATTCTGAGTTCACACACCTCCATTCTGTGACTTCATACACCTTCGTTCTCACTTCAGAAACATCCATTCTATGACTTCAGGCACCTCCATTCTATGCCTTCACAAACCTCCGTTCTGTGACCACACACCTCCATTCTGAGTTCCCACACCTCCATTCTGTGACTTCACTCACCACCATCCTGACTTCACACACCTCCATTCTGACTTCACAAACCTCAATTCTTTGACTTCACACACCTCAATTCTATGATTTCACACTCTTCCTTTCTATGAATTCACACACCTCCATTCTATGACTTCACAAACCCCATTTCTGAGTTGACACACCTCCATTCTGTGATTTCACACACCTCCAATTTGACTTCACACACCCCCATTCTATGACTTCACACACCCCCACTGTGACTTCACACACTCCATTCTATGAGTTCACACACCTCCATTCTGACTTCACACACCTCCATTCTATGGCTTCACACAGCTGCATTCTGACTTCAGACACCTCCATTTGTGACTTCACACACCACAATTTTAACTTCAAACGCCTTCATTCTGTGACTTCACACACCTCCATTCTGTGACTTCACACACCTCCATTTTGACTTCACACACCTCCATTCTATGACTTCACATACCTAGATTCTGTGACTTCACACACCTCCATTCTGTGACCTCACACACCTCAAATCTGAATTCTTAGCCCTCCATAGTGTGACTTCACACACCTCCATTCTATAACTTCACACACCTCCATTGTGACTTCCCACACCTCCAATCTGAGTTCACACACCTCCGTTCTGACTTCACACACCTCCATTCTATGACTTCACACACCTCCATTCTGTGACTTCACACACCTGAATTCTGTGACTTCACACGCCTCCATTCTGACTTCACACACCTCCATTCTATGACTTCACACACCTCCATTCTATGACTTCACACACCTAGATTCTGTGACTTCACACACCTCCATTCTGAGTTCACACACCTCCATTCTGTGACTTCACACACCTCCATTCTGACTTCACAGAGCTCCGTAAAATGACTTCACACACCTCCATTCTGTGACTTCGCACACCTCCATTCTGACTTCACACATCTCCATTCTCTGACTTCCCACACCTCCATTCTATGATTTCACACGCCTCCATTCTATGACTTCAAACACCTCCATTCTGTGACTTTACACACCTCCATTCTGAGTTCAAACACCTCCGTTCTGTGACTTAACACACCTCCATTCAGTGACTTCACACACCTCCATTCTGAGTTCGCACACCTCCATTCTGTTACGTCACACACGTATATTCTGACTTCACACAGCTCCATTCTATGACTTCACACACCTCCATTCTGTGCTTCGCACACCTCCATTCTATGACTTAACACAACTTCATTCTTACTTAACAAACATCCATTCTATGACTTCACACACCTCCATTCTATGACTTCACACACCTCCATTCTATGACTTCACACACCTCCATTTTGTGACTTCACTCACCTCAATTCTGTGACTTCACACACCTCCATTATGACTTCACACACATCCATTCTATGACTTCACACACCTCCATTCTGTGACTTCACACACCTCCATTTTGAGTACACACACCTCCATTCTGTGACTTCACACACCTCCAATCTGACTTCACACACCTCCATTCTATGACTTCACACACCTCCGTTCAGAGTTCACACACCTCCATTCTGTGACTTCACACACCTCCAATCTGACTTCACACAGCTCCATTCTATGACTTCACACACCTCCATTCTGTGACTTCACACAAGTCCATTCTATGACTTCACACACCTCCATTGTGACTTCACACACCTCCATTCTATGACTTCACACACCTCCATTCTGACTTCACACACCTCCATTCTATGACTTCACACAACTCCATTCTGAGTTCACACACCTCCATTCTGTGACTTCACACACCTCCATTCTATGACTTCACACACCTACAGTCTGTGACTTCACACACCTACATTCTATGACTTCACACACCTCCATTCTGTGACTTCACACACCTACATTGTGACTTCACAGACCTCCATTCTATGAGTTCACACAAATGCATTGTGAATTCACACACCTCCATTCTATGACTTCACACACCTCCATTCTGACTTCACACACCTCCATTCTGAATTCACACACCTCAATTCTGTGACTTCACACAACTCCATTCTATGACTTCACACACCTCCATTGTGACTTCACTCACCTCCATTCTATGAGTTTACACACCTCCATAATGACTTTACAAACTCCCATTATGTGACTTCACACACCTCCATTCTATGACTTCACACACCTCCATTCTGTGACTTCACACACCTCGATTCTGAGTTCACACACCTCCATTTTCTGATTTCACACACCTACATTCTCAGACTTCAAACACCTCCATTCTATGACTTCACACAACTAAATTCTAAGACTTCACACACCTCCATTCTATGACTTCATACACCTCCATTCTTTGACTTCACACACCTCCATTCTATGACTTCACACACCTCCATTCTATGATTTCACACACCTGCATTCTATGACTTGACAGACCTCCATTCTATGACTTCACACACCTCCTTTCTGAGTTCACCCACATCCATTCTGTGACTTCACACACCTCCATTGTGACTTCATACACCTCCATTCTATGAGTTCACACACCTCCATTCTGACTTCACACACTTCCATTCTATGACTTCACACAGCTCCATTCTGACTTCACACACCTCCATTCCATGACTTCACACACCTCCATTCGATGACTTCACACACCTCCATTCCATGACTTCACACACCTCCATTCTATGACTTCACACACCTCCATTCTATGACTTCACACACCTAGATTCTGTGACTTCGCACATCTCCATTCTGAGTTCACACACCTCCATTCTGTGACTTCACACACCTCCATTCTGACTTCACAGAGCTCCATAAAATGACTTCACACACATCCATTCTGTGACTTCGCACACCTCCTTTCTGACTTCACACAGCTCCATTCTCTGACTTCCCACACCTCCATTCTATGATTTCACAAGCCTCCATTCTATGACTTCACACACCTCCATTCTATGACTTCACACAACTCCATTCTGACTTCACACACCTCCGTTCTGTGACTTCACACACCTCCATTATATGACTTCACACACCTCCATTCTGAGTTCGCATACCTCCATTCTGTGACTTCACACACCTCCATTCTGACTTCACACAGCTCCATTCTATGACTTCACACACCTCCATTCTATGAGTTCACACACCTCCATTCTATGACTTCACACACCTCCATTCTGTGACTTCACACACCTCCATTCTGAGTTCACAAACCTCCATTCTGTGACCTAACCCACCTTCATTCTGTGACTTCACAAACCTCCATTTTATGACTTCACACACCTCCATTCTATGAGCTCACACACCTCCATACTATGACTTCACACACCTCCCGTCTTTGACTTCACACCCCTCCATTCTCTGACTTCACACACCTCCATTCTATAACTTCACACACCTCCATTCTATGACTTCACACACCTCCATTCTATGACTTCACACACCTAGATTCTGTGACTTCACACACCTCCATTCTGTGACCTCACACACCTCAAATCTGAGTTCTTACCCCTCCATAGTGTGACTTCACACACCTCCATTCTATAACTTCACACACCTCCATTCTGACTTCCCACACCTCCAATCTGCGTTCACACACCTCCGTTCTGACTTCACACACCTCCATTCTATGACTTCACACACCTCCATTCTGTGACTTCACACACCTGAATTCTGTGACTTCACACACCTCCATTATGACTTCACACACATCCATTCTATGACTTCACACACCTCCATTCTATGACTTCACACACCTCCATTCTATGACTTCACACACCTCCATTCTATGACTTCACACACCTCCATTCTGTGACTTCACACACCTCAATTCTGTGACTTCACACACCTCCATTATGACTTCACACACATCCATTCTATGACTTCACACACCTCCATTCTATGACTTCACACACCTCCATTCTGTGACTTCACACACCTCTATTCTGAGTTCACACACCTCCATTCTGTGACTTCATACACCTTCGTTCTCACTTCAGAAACATCCATTCTATGACTTCAGGCACCTCCATTCTATGCCTTCACAAACCTCCGTTCTGTGACCACACACCTCCATTCTGAGTTCCCACACCTCCATTCTGTGACTTCACTCACCACCATCCTGACTTCACACACCTCCATTCTGACTTCACAAACCTCAATTCTTTGACTTCACACACCTCAATTCTATGATTTCACACTCTTCCTTTCTATGAATTCACACACCTCCATTCTATGACTTCACAAACCCCATTTCTGAGTTGACACACCTCCATTCTGTGATTTCACACACCTCCAATTTGACTTCACACACCCCCATTCTATGACTTCACACACCCCCACTGTGACTTCACACACTCCATTCTATGAGTTCACACACCTCCATTCTGACTTCACACACCTCCATTCTATGGCTTCACACAGCTGCATTCTGACTTCAGACACCTCCATTTGTGACTTCACACACCACAATTTTAACTTCAAACGCCTTCATTCTGTGACTTCACACACCTCCATTCTGTGACTTCACACACCTCCATTTTGACTTCACACACCTCCATTCTATGACTTCACATACCTAGATTCTGTGACTTCACACACCTCCATTCTGTGACCTCACACACCTCAAATCTGAATTCTTAGCCCTCCATAGTGTGACTTCACACACCTCCATTCTATAACTTCACACACCTCCATTGTGACTTCCCACACCTCCAATCTGAGTTCACACACCTCCGTTCTGACTTCACACACCTCCATTCTATGACTTCACACACCTCCATTCTGTGACTTCACACACCTGAATTCTGTGACTTCACACGCCTCCATTCTGACTTCACACACCTCCATTCTATGACTTCACACACCTCCATTCTATGACTTCACACACCTAGATTCTGTGACTTCACACACCTCCATTCTGAGTTCACACACCTCCATTCTGTGACTTCACACACCTCCATTCTGACTTCACAGAGCTCCGTAAAATGACTTCACACACCTCCATTCTGTGACTTCGCACACCTCCATTCTGACTTCACACATCTCCATTCTCTGACTTCCCACACCTCCATTCTATGATTTCACACGCCTCCATTCTATGACTTCAAACACCTCCATTCTGTGACTTTACACACCTCCATTCTGAGTTCAAACACCTCCGTTCTGTGACTTAACACACCTCCATTCAGTGACTTCACACACCTCCATTCTGAGTTCGCACACCTCCATTCTGTTACGTCACACACGTATATTCTGACTTCACACAGCTCCATTCTATGACTTCACACACCTCCATTCTGTGCTTCGCACACCTCCATTCTATGACTTAACACAACTTCATTCTTACTTAACAAACATCCATTCTATGACTTCACACACCTCCATTCTATGACTTCACACACCTCCATTCTATGACTTCACACACCTCCATTTTGTGACTTCACTCACCTCAATTCTGTGACTTCACACACCTCCATTATGACTTCACACACATCCATTCTATGACTTCACACACCTCCATTCTGTGACTTCACACACCTCCATTTTGAGTACACACACCTCCATTCTGTGACTTCACACACCTCCAATCTGACTTCACACACCTCCATTCTATGACTTCACACACCTCCGTTCAGAGTTCACACACCTCCATTCTGTGACTTCACACACCTCCAATCTGACTTCACACAGCTCCATTCTATGACTTCACACACCTCCATTCTGTGACTTCACACAAGTCCATTCTATGACTTCACACACCTCCATTGTGACTTCACACACCTCCATTCTATGACTTCACACACCTCCATTCTGACTTCACACACCTCCATTCTATGACTTCACACAACTCCATTCTGAGTTCACACACCTCCATTCTGTGACTTCACACACCTCCATTCTATGACTTCACACACCTACAGTCTGTGACTTCACACACCTACATTCTATGACTTCACACACCTCCATTCTGTGACTTCACACACCTACATTGTGACTTCACAGACCTCCATTCTATGAGTTCACACAAATGCATTGTGAATTCACACACCTCCATTCTATGACTTCACACACCTCCATTCTGACTTCACACACCTCCATTCTGAATTCACACACCTCAATTCTGTGACTTCACACAACTCCATTCTATGACTTCACACACCTCCATTGTGACTTCACTCACCTCCATTCTATGAGTTTACACACCTCCATAATGACTTTACAAACTCCCATTATGTGACTTCACACACCTCCATTCTATGACTTCACACACCTCCATTCTGTGACTTCACACACCTCGATTCTGAGTTCACACACCTCCATTTTCTGATTTCACACACCTACATTCTCAGACTTCAAACACCTCCATTCTATGACTTCACACAACTAAATTCTAAGACTTCACACACCTCCATTCTATGACTTCATACACCTCCATTCTTTGACTTCACACACCTCCATTCTATGACTTCACACACCTCCATTCTATGATTTCACACACCTGCATTCTATGACTTGACAGACCTCCATTCTATGACTTCACACACCTCCTTTCTGAGTTCACCCACATCCATTCTGTGACTTCACACACCTCCATTGTGACTTCATACACCTCCATTCTATGAGTTCACACACCTCCATTCTGACTTCACACACTTCCATTCTATGACTTCACACAGCTCCATTCTGACTTCACACACCTCCATTCCATGACTTCACACACCTCCATTCGATGACTTCACACACCTCCATTCTTTGATTGCATGCACCTCCATTCTATGAGTTCACACACGTCCATTCTGTGACTTCACACACCTT
Source organism: Megascapheus bottae (assembly GCA_024803745.1). NCBI lineage: Eukaryota > Metazoa > Chordata > Mammalia > Rodentia > Geomyidae > Megascapheus > Megascapheus bottae. The sequence continues at coordinate 53,859 of JANJXV010001177.1, read as the reverse complement.
TATTGTTTGACTTCACACACCTCCATTCTTTGACTTCACACACCTCCATTCCATGACTTCACACACCTCCATTCTGTGACTTCACACACCTCCATTCTATGATTTCTCACACCTCCATTCTATTAATTCACACACCTCCATTCTGTGACTTCACACAACTCCATTCTATGACTTCCCACACCTCCATTCTGTGACTTCACACACCTCCATTCTGAGTTCACAAACCTCCATTCTGTGACTTAACGCACCTTCATTCTGTGACTTCACAAACCTCCATTCTATGACTTCACACACCTCCATTCTATGAGTTCACACACCTCCATACTATGACTTCACACACCTCCAGTCTTTGACTTCACACCCCTCCATTCTGTGACTTCACACACCTCCATTCTATAACTTCACACACCTCCATTGTGACTTCCCACACCTCCAATCTGAGTTCACAGACCTCCGTTCTGACTTCACACACCTCCATTCTATGACTTCACACACCTCCATTCTGTGACTTCACACACCTGAATTCTGTGACTTCAGACGCCTCCATTCTGACTTCACACACCTCCATTCTATGACTTCACACCTCCATTCTATGACTTCACACACCTAGATTCTGTGACTTCGCACATCTCCATTCTGAGTTCACACACCTCCATTCTGTGACTTCACACACCTCCATTCTGACTTCACAGAGCTCCATAAAATGACTTCACACACATCCATTCTGTGACTTCGCACACCTCCTTTCTGACTTCACACAGCTCCATTCTCTGACTTCCCACACCTCCATTCTATGATTTCACAAGCCTCCATTCTATGACTTCACACACCTCCATTCTATGACTTCACACAACTCCATTCTGACTTCACACACCTCCGTTCTGTGACTTCACACACCTCCATTATATGACTTCACACACCTCCATTCTGAGTTCGCATACCTCCATTCTGTGACTTCACACACCTCCATTCTGACTTCACACAGCTCCATTCTATGACTTCACACACCTCCATTCTATGAGTTCACACACCTCCATTCTATGACTTCACACACCTCCATTCTGTGACTTCACACACCTCCATTCTGAGTTCACAAACCTCCATTCTGTGACCTAACCCACCTTCATTCTGTGACTTCACAAACCTCCATTTTATGACTTCACACACCTCCATTCTATGAGCTCACACACCTCCATACTATGACTTCACACACCTCCCGTCTTTGACTTCACACCCCTCCATTCTCTGACTTCACACACCTCCATTCTATAACTTCACACACCTCCATTCTATGACTTCACACACCTCCATTCTATGACTTCACACACCTAGATTCTGTGACTTAACACACCTCCATTCTGTGACCTCACACACCTCAAATCTGAGTTCTTACCCCTCCATAGTGTGACTTCACACACCTCCATTCTATAACTTCACACACCTCCATTGTGACTTCCCACACCTCCAATCTGAGTTCACACACCTCCGTTCTGACTTCACACACCTCCATTCTATGACTTCACACACCTCCATTCTGTGACTTCACACACCTGAATTCTGTGACTTCACACGCCTCCATTCTGACTTCACACACCTCCATTCTATGACTTCACATACCTCCATTCTATGACTTCACACACCTAGATTCTGTGACTTCACACACCTCTATTCTGAGTTCACACACCTCCATTCTGTGACTTCACACACCACCATTCTGACTTCACAGAGCTCCATAAAATGACTTCACACACCTCCATTCTGTGACTTCGCACACCTCCATTCTGACTTCACACAGCTCCATTCTCTGACTTCCCACACCTCCATTCTATGATTTCACACGCCTCCATTCTATGACTTCAAACACCTCCATTCTGTGACTTCACACACCTCCATTCTGAGTTCGCACACCTCCATTCTGTTACGTCACACACCTATATTCTGACTTCACACAGCTCCATTCTATGACTTCACACACCTCCATTCTGTGCTTCGCACACCTCCATTCTATGACTTAACACAACTTCATTCTTACTTAACAAACATCCATTCTATGACTTCACACACCTCCATTATGACTTCACACACATCCATTCTATGACTTCACACACCTCCATTCTGTGACTTCACACACCTCCATTTTGAGTACACACACCTCCATTCTGTGACTTCACACACCTCCAATCTGACTTCACACACCTGCATTCTATGACTTCACACACCTCCGTTCTGAGTTCACACACCTCCATTCTGTGACTTCACACACCTCCAATCTGACTTCACACAGCTCCATTCTATGACTTCACACACCTCCATTCTGTGACTTCACACAAGTCCATTCTATGACTTCACACACCTCCATTGTGACTTCACACACCTCCATTCTATGACTTCACACACCTCCATTCTGACTTCACACACCTCCATTCTATGACTTCACACAACTCCATTCTGACTTCACACACCTCCATTCTGTGACTTCACACACCTCCATTCTATGTCTTCACACACCTACAGTCTGTGACTTCACACACCTCCATTCTATGTCTTCACACACCTCCATTCTGTGACTTCACACACCTACATTGTGACTTCACAGACCCCCATTCTATGAGTTCACACAAATGCATTGTGAATTCACACACCTCCATTCTATGACTTCACACACCTCCATTCTGACTTCACACACCTCCATTCTGACTTCACACACCTCAATTCTGTGACTTCACACAACTCCATTCTATGACTTCACACACCTCCATTGTGACATCACACACCTCCATTCTATGAGTTTACACACCTCCATTCTATGACTTCACAAACCTCCATTCTATGACTTCACACACCTCCATTCTATGACTTCACACACCTCCTTTCTCAGTTGACAAACCTCCATTCTATGACTTCACACACCTCCATTCTATGACTTCACAAACCCCCATTGTGTGACTTCACACACCTCCATTCTATGACTTCACACACCTCCATTCTGTGACTTCACACACCTCGATTCTGAGTTCACACACCTCCATTTTCTGATTTCACACACCTACATTCTCAGACTTCAAACACCTCCATTCTATGACTTCACACAACTAAATTCTATGACTTCACACACCTCCATTCTATGACTTCACACACCACCATTCTGTGACTTCACACACCTCCATTCTATGACCTCACACACCTCCATTCTATGACTTCGCACACCTGCATTGTGACTTCACACACCTCCATTCTATGAGTTCACACACCTCCATTCTGACTTCACACACCTCCATTCTATGATTTCACACACCTCCATTCTCACTTCACACACCTCCATTCTATGACTTCACACAGCTCCATCTGACTTCACACACCTCCATTCCATGACTTCACACACCTCCATTCGATGACTTCACACACCTCCATTCTTTGATTTCATGCACCTCCATTCTATGAGTTCACACACGTCCATTCTGTGACTTCACACACCTTTATTGTTTGACTTCACACACCTCCATTCTTTGACTTCACACACCTCCATTCCATGACTTCACACACCTCCATTCTGTGACTTCACACACCTCCATTCTATGATTTCTCACACCTCCATTCTATTAATTCACACACCTCCATTCTGTGACTTCACACAACTCCATTCTATGACTTCCCACACCTCCATTCTGTGACTTCAAACACCTCCATTCTGAGTTCACAAACCTCCATTCTGTGACTTAACGCACCTTCATTCTGTGACTTCACAAACCTCCATTCTATGACTTCACACACCTCCATTCTATGAGTTCACACACCTCCATACTATGACTTCACACACCTCCAGTCTTTGACTTCACACCCCTCCATTCTGTGACTTCACACACCTCCATTCTATAACTTCACACACCTCCATTGTGACTTCCCACACCTCCAATCTGAGTTCACAGACCTCCGTTCTGACTTCACACACCTCCATTCTATGACTTCACACACCTCCATTCTGTGACTTCACACACCTGAATTCTGTGATTTCACACGCCTCCATTCTGACTTCACACACCTCCACTCTATGACTTCACACACCTCCATTCTATGACTTCACACACCTAGATTCTGTGACTTCGCACATCTCCATTCTGAGTTCACACACCTCCATTCTGTGACTTCACACACCTCCATTCTGACTTCACAGAGCTCCATAAAATGACTTCACACACCTCCATTCTGTGACTTCGCACACCTCCATTCTGACTTCACACATCTCCATTCTCTGACTTCCCACACCTCCATTCTATGATTTCACAAGCCTCCATTCTATGACTTCACACACCTCCATTCTGTGACTTCACACACCTCCATTCTGAGTTCAAACACCGCCGTTCTGTGACTTAACACACCTCCATTCAGTGACTTCACACACCTCCATTCTGAGTTCGCACACCTCCATTCGTTTACATCACACACCTCCATTCTGACTTCCCACAGCTCCATTCTATGACTTCACACACCTCCATTCTGTGCCTTCGCACACCTCCATTCTATGATTTCACACACCTCCATTCTATGACTTCACACACCTCCATTTTGTGACTTCACACACCTCAATTCTGTGACTTCACACACCTCCATTATGACTTCACACACATCCATTCTATGACTTCACACACCTCCATTCTATGACTTCACACACCTCCATTCTGTGACTTCACACACCTCCATTCTATGACTTCACACACCTCCATTCTGTGACTTCACACACCTAGATTCTGTGACTTAACACACCTCCATTCTGTGACCTCACACACCTCAAATCTGAGTTCTTACCCCTCCATAGTGTGACTTCACACACCTCCATTCTATAACTTCACACACCTCCATTGTGACTTCCCACACCTCCAATCTGAGTTCACACACCTCCGTTCTGACTTCACACACCTCCATTCTATGACTTCACACACCTCCATTCTGTGACTTCACACACCTGAATTCTGTGACTTCACACGCCTCCATTCTGACTTCACACACCTCCATTCTATGACTTCACATACCTCCATTCTATGACTTCACACACCTAGATTCTGTGACTTCACACACCTCTATTCTGAGTTCACACACCTCCATTCTGTGACTTCACACACCACCATTCTGACTTCACAGAGCTCCATAAAATGACTTCACACACCTCCATTCTGTGACTTCGCACACCTCCATTCTGACTTCACACAGCTCCATTCTCTGACTTCCCACACCTCCATTCTATGATTTCACACGCCTCCATTCTATGACTTCAAACACCTCCATTCTGTGACTTCACACACCTCCATTCTGAGTTCGCACACCTCCATTCTGTTACGTCACACACCTATATTCTGACTTCACACAGCTCCATTCTATGACTTCACACACCTCCATTCTGTGCTTCGCACACCTCCATTCTATGACTTAACACAACTTCATTCTTACTTAACAAACATCCATTCTATGACTTCACACACCTCCATTATGACTTCACACACATCCATTCTATGACTTCACACACCTCCATTCTGTGACTTCACACACCTCCATTTTGAGTACACACACCTCCATTCTGTGACTTCACACACCTCCAATCTGACTTCACACACCTGCATTCTATGACTTCACACACCTCCGTTCTGAGTTCACACACCTCCATTCTGTGACTTCACACACCTCCAATCTGACTTCACACAGCTCCATTCTATGACTTCACACACCTCCATTCTGTGACTTCACACAAGTCCATTCTATGACTTCACACACCTCCATTGTGACTTCACACACCTCCATTCTATGACTTCACACACCTCCATTCTGACTTCACACACCTCCATTCTATGACTTCACACAACTCCATTCTGACTTCACACACCTCCATTCTGTGACTTCACACACCTCCATTCTATGTCTTCACACACCTACAGTCTGTGACTTCACACACCTCCATTCTATGTCTTCACACACCTCCATTCTGTGACTTCACACACCTACATTGTGACTTCACAGACCTCCATTCTATGAGTTCACACAAATGCATTGTGAATTCACACACCTCCATTCTATGACTTCACACACCTCCATTCTGACTTCACACACCTCCATTCTGACTTCACACACCTCAATTCTGTGACTTCACACAACTCCATTCTATGACTTCACACACCTCCATTGTGACATCACACACCTCCATTCTATGAGTTTACACACCTCCATTCTATGACTTCACAAACCTCCATTCTATGACTTCACACACCTCCATTCTATGACTTCACACACCTCCTTTCTCAGTTGACAAACCTCCATTCTATGACTTCACACACCTCCATTCTATGACTTCACAAACCCCCATTGTGTGACTTCACACACCTCCATTCTATGACTTCACACACCTCCATTCTGTGACTTCACACACCTCGATTCTGAGTTCACACACCTCCATTTTCTGATTTCACACACCTACATTCTCAGACTTCAAACACCTCCATTCTATGACTTCACACAACTAAATTCTATGACTTCACACACCTCCATTCTATGACTTCACACACCACCATTCTGTGACTTCACACACCTCCATTCTATGACCTCACACACCTCCATTCTATGACTTCGCACACCTGCATTGTGACTTCACACACCTCCATTCTATGAGTTCACACACCTCCATTCTGACTTCACACACCTCCATTCTATGATTTCACACACCTCCATTCTCACTTCACACACCTCCATTCTATGACTTCACACAGCTCCATCTGACTTCACACACCTCCATTCCATGACTTCACACACCTCCATTCGATGACTTCACACACCTCCATTCTTTGATTTCATGCACCTCCATTCTATGAGTTCACACACGTCCATTCTGTGACTTCACACACCTTTATTGTTTGACTTCACACACCTCCATTCTTTGACTTCACACACCTCCATTCCATGACTTCACACACCTCCATTCTGTGACTTCACACACCTCCATTCTATGATTTCTCACACCTCCATTCTATTAATTCACACACCTCCATTCTGTGACTTCACACAACTCCATTCTATGACTTCCCACACCTCCATTCTGTGACTTCAAACACCTCCATTCTGAGTTCACAAACCTCCATTCTGTGACTTAACGCACCTTCATTCTGTGACTTCACAAACCTCCATTCTATGACTTCACACACCTCCATTCTATGAGTTCACACACCTCCATACTATGACTTCACACACCTCCAGTCTTTGACTTCACACCCCTCCATTCTGTGACTTCACACACCTCCATTCTATAACTTCACACACCTCCATTGTGACTTCCCACACCTCCAATCTGAGTTCACAGACCTCCGTTCTGACTTCACACACCTCCATTCTATGACTTCACACACCTCCATTCTGTGACTTCACACACCTGAATTCTGTGATTTCACACGCCTCCATTCTGACTTCACACACCTCCACTCTATGACTTCACACACCTCCATTCTATGACTTCACACACCTAGATTCTGTGACTTCGCACATCTCCATTCTGAGTTCACACACCTCCATTCTGTGACTTCACACACCTCCATTCTGACTTCACAGAGCTCCATAAAATGACTTCACACACCTCCATTCTGTGACTTCGCACACCTCCATTCTGACTTCACACATCTCCATTCTCTGACTTCCCACACCTCCATTCTATGATTTCACAAGCCTCCATTCTATGACTTCACACACCTCCATTCTGTGACTTCACACACCTCCATTCTGAGTTCAAACACCGCCGTTCTGTGACTTAACACACCTCCATTCAGTGACTTCACACACCTCCATTCTGAGTTCGCACACCTCCATTCGGTTACATCACACACCTCCATTCTGACTTCCCACAGCTCCATTCTATGACTTCACACACCTCCATTCTGTGCCTTCGCACACCTCCATTCTATGATTTCACACACCTCCATTCTATGACTTCACACACCTCCATTTTGTGACTTCACACACCTCAATTCTGTGACTTCACACACCTCCATTATGACTTCACACACATCCATTCTATGACTTCACACACCTCCATTCTATGACTTCACACACCTCCATTCTGTGACTTCACACACCTCCATTCTGAGTACACACACCTCCATTCTGTGACTTCACACACCTCCAATCTGACTTCACACACCTCCATTCTATGACTTCACACACCTCCATTCTGACTTCACACACCTCCATTCTATGACTTCACACAACTCCATTCTGACTTCACACACCTCCATTCTGTGACTTCACACACCTCCATTATATGACTTCACACACCTCCAATCTGAGTTCGCATACCTCCATTCTGTGACTTCACACACCTCCATTCTGACTTCACACAGCTCCATTCTATGACTTCACACACCTCCATTCTATGACTTCACACACCGCCATTCTATGACTTCACACACCTCCATTCTGTGACTTCACACACCTCCATTCTGAGTTCACAAACCTCCATTCTGTGACCTAACCCACCTTCATTCTGTGACTTCACAAACCTCCATTTTATGACTTCACACACCTCCATTCTATGAGCTCACACACCTCCATACTATGACTTCACACACCTCCAGTCTTTGACTTCACACCCCTCCATTCTGTGACTTCACACACCTCCATTCTATAACTTCACACACCTCCATTGTGACTTCCCACACCTCCAATCTGAGTTCACACACCTCCATTATGACTTCACACACATCCATTCTAGGACTTCACACACCTCCATTCTGTGACTTCACACACCTCCATTCTATGACTTCACACACCTCCATTGTGACTTCACACACCTCCATTCTATGAGTTTACACACCTCCATAATGACTTCACACACCTCCATTCTATGACTTCACACACCTCCATTCTGACTTCACACACCTCCATTCTATGACTTCACACAACTCCATTCTGACTTCACACACCTCCATTCTGTGACTTCACACACCTCCATTCTATGACTTCACACACCTACAGTCTGTGACTTCACACACCTCCATTCTATGACTTCACACACCTCCATTCTGTGACTTCACACACCTACATTGTGGCTTCACAGACCACCATTCTATGAGTTCACACAAATGCATTGTGAATTCACACACCTCCATTCTATGACTTCACACACCTCCATTCTGACTTCACTCACCTCCATTCTGACTTCACACACCTCAATTCTGTGACTTCACACAACTCCATTCTATGACTTCACACACCTCCATTCTATGACTTCACACACCTCCTTTCTCAGTTGACAAACCTCCATTCTATGACTTCACACACCTCCATTCTATGACTTCACAAACCCCCATTGTGTGACTTCACACACCTCCATTCTATGACTTCACACACCTCCATTCTGTGACTTCACACACCTCGATTCTGAGTTCACACACCTCCATTTTCTGATTTCACACACCTACATTCTCAGACTTCAAACACCTCCATTCTATGACTTCACACAACTAAATTCTATGACTTCACACACCTCCATTCTATGACTTCATACACCTCCATTCTGTGACTTCACAAACCTCCATTCTATGACTTCACACACCTCCTTTCTGTGACTTCACACACCTCCATTCTATGACCTCAAACAGCTCCATTGTATGATTTCACACACCTCCATTCTCACTTCACACACCTCCATTCTATGACTTCACACAACTCCATCTGACTTCACACACCTCCATTCCATGACTTCACACACCTCCATTCGATGACTTCACACACCTCCATTCTTTGATTGCATGCACCTCCATTCTATGAGTTCACACACCTCCATTCTGTGACTTCACACACCTTTATTGTTTGACTTCACACACCTCCATTCTTTGACTTCACACACCTCCATTCCATGACTTCACACACCTCCATTCTATGAGTTCACACACCTCCATTCTATGATTCACACACCTCCATTTTGACTTCACACACCTCCATTCTTTGACTTCATACACCTCGTTCTCACTTCAGAAACATCCATTCTATGACTTTAGGCACCTCCATTCTATGACTTCACAAACCTCCGTTCTGAGACCACACACCTCCATTCTGAGTTCCCACACCTCCATTCTGTGACTTCACACACCTCCATTCTGACTTCACAGAGCTCCATAAAATGATTTCACACACCTCCATTCTGTGACTTCGCACATCTCCATTCTGACTTCACACAGCTCCATTCTCTGACTTCCCACACCTCCATTCTATGATTTCACACGCCTCCATTCTATGACTTCACACACCTCCATTCTGTGACTTCACACACCTCCATTCTGAGTTCAAACACCTCCGTTCTGTGACTTAACACACCTCCATTCAGTGACTTCACACACCTCCATTCTGAGTTCGCATACCTTCATTCTGTGACTTCACACTCCTCCATTATGACTTCACACAGCTCCATTCTATGACTTCACACACCTCCATTCTGTGCCTTCGCACACCTCCATTCTATGACTTAACACACCTTCTTTCTTACTTAACAAACATCCATTCTATGACTTCACACACCTCCATACTATGACTTCACACACCTCCATTCTATGACTTCACACACCTCCATTCTGTGACTTCACACACCTTAATTCTGTGACTTCACACACCTCCATTATGACTTCACACACATCCATTCTATGACTTCACACACCTCCATTCTATGACTTCACACACCTCCATTCTGTGACTGCACACACCTCCATTCTGAGTTCAGACACCTCCATTCTGTGACTTCACTCACCTCCATCTTGACTTCACACACCTCCATTCTGACTTCACAAACCTCAATTCTTTGACTTCACACACCTCCATTCTATGATTTCACACACTTCCTTTCTATGAATTCACACACCTCCATTCTATGACTTCACACACCCCATTTCTGAGTTGACACACCTCCAGTCTGCGATTTCACACACCTCCAATTTGACTTCACACACCCCCATTCTATGACTTCACACACCCCCATTGTGACTTCACACACTCCATTCTATGAGTTCACACACCTCCATTCTGACTTCACACACCTCCATTCTATGGCTTCACACAGCTGCATTGTGACTTCAGACACCTCCATTTGTGACTTCACACACCACAATTTTGACTTCAAACACCTTCATTCTGTGACTTCACACACCTCCATTCTGTGACTTCACACACCTCCATTTTGACTTCACACACTTCCATTCTTTGACTTAACACACCTGCATTCTGTGACTTCACACACCACCATTTTTTGACTTCACAACCTATATTCTTGGACTTCACACACCTCCATTCCATGACTTCACAACTCTCCATTTTATGAGTTCACACACCTTCAATCTACTTCAGAAACATCCATTCTATGACTTCACACACCTCCATTCTGTGACTTCACACACCTCCATTCTATGATTTCTCACACCTCCATTCTATTAATTCACACACCTCCATTCTGTGACTTCACACAACTCCATTCTATGACTTCCCACACCTCCATTCTGTGACTTCACACACCTCCATTCTGAGTTCACAAACCTCCATTCTGTGACTTAACGCACCTTCATTCTGTGACTTCACAAACCTCCATCCTATGACTTCACACACCTCCATTCTATGAGTTCACACACCTCCATACTATGACTTCACACACCTCCAGTCTTTGACTTCACACCCCTCCATTCTGTGACTTCACACAGCTCCATTCTATAACTTCACACACCTCCATTGTGACTTCCCACACCTCCAATCTGAGTTCACACACCTCCGTTCTGACTTCACACACCTCCATTCTATGACTTCACACACCTCCATTCTGTGACTTCACACACCTGAATTCTGTGACTTCACACGCCTCCATTCTGACTTCACACACCTCCATTCTATGACTTCACACACCTCCATTCTATGACTTCACACACCTAGATTCTGTGACTTCACATACCTCCATTCTGAGTTCACACACCTCCATTCTGTGACTTCACACACCTCCATTCTGACTTCACAGAGATCCATAAAATGACTTCACACACCTCCATTCTCTGACTTCCCACACCTCCATTCTATGATTTCACACGCCTCCATTCTATGACTTCACACACCTCCATTCTGTGACTTCACACACCTCCATTCTGTGTTCAAACACCTCCGTTCTGTGACTTAACACACCTCCATTCTGTGACTTCACACACCTCCATTCTGACTTCACAGAGATCCATAAAATGACTTCACACACCTCCATTCTCTGACTTCCCACACCTCCATTCTATGATTTCACACGCCTCCATTCTATGACTTCACACACCTCCATTCTGTGACTTCACACACCTCCATTCTGACTTCACACAGCTCCATTCTATGACTTCACACACCTCCATTCTGTGCCTTCGCACACCTCCATTCTATGACTTAACACAACTTCATTCTTACTTAACAAACATCCATTCTATGACTTCACACACCTCCATTCTATGACTTCAAACACCTCCATTCTATGACTTCACACACCTCCATTTTGTGACTTCACACACCTCAATTCTGTGACTTCACACACCTCCATTATGACTTCACACACATCCATTCTATGACTTCACACACCTCCATTCTATGACTTCACACACCTCCATTCTGTGACTTCACACACCTCCATTCTGAGTTCACACACCTCCATTCTGTGACTTCACACACCTCCAATCTGACTTCACACACCTCCATTCTATGACTTCACACACCTCCATTCTGACTTCACACACCTCCATTCTATGACTTCACACAACTCCATTCTGACTTCACACACCTCCATTCTGTGACTTCACACAACTCCATTATATGACTTCACACACCTCCATTCTGTGAATTCACACACCTCCATTCTATGACTTCACACACCTCCATTCTGTGACTTCACACACCTACATTGTGACTTCTCAGTCCTCCATTCTATGAGTTCACACAAATGCATTGTGAATTCACAAACCACCATTCTATGACTTCACACACCTCCATTCTGACTTCACACACCTCCATTCTGACTTCACACTCCTCAATTCTGTGACTTCACACAACTCCATTCTATGATTTCACACACCTCCATTCTATGACTTCACACATCTCCATTCTATGACTTCACACACCTCCTTTCTGAGTTGACACACCTCCATTCTATGACTTCACACACCTCCATTCTATGACTTCACACACTCCCATTGTGTGACTTCACACACCTCCATTCTATGACTTCACACACCTCCATTCTGTGACTTCACACACCTCGATTCTGAGTTCACACACCTCAATTTTGTGATTTTACACACCTACATTCTCAGACTTCACACACCTCCATTCTATGACTTCACACACCCAAATTCTATGACTTCACACACCTCCTTTCTATGACTTCACACACCTCCATTCTGTGACTTCACACACCTCCATTCTATGACTTCACACACCTCCATTCTGTGACTTCACACACCTCCATTCTATGACCTCACACACCTCCATTCTATGACTTCGCACACCTGCATTGTGACTTCACACACCTCCATTCTATGACTTCACACACCTCCATTCTATGAGTTCACACACCTCCATTCTATGATTCACACACCTCCATTTTGACTTCACACCCCTCCATTCTTTGACTTCATACACCTTCGTTCTCACTTCAGAAACATCCATTCTATGACTTCAGGCACCTCCATTCTATGACTTCACAAACCTCCGTTCTGTGACCACACACCTCCATTCTGAGTTCCCACACCTCCATTCTGTGACTTCACTCACCTCCATCCTGACTTCACACACCTCCATTCTGACTTCACAAACCTCAATTCTTTGACTTCACACACCTGCATTCTATGATTTCACACACTTCCATTCTATGAATTCACACACCTCCATTCTATGACTTCACACACCCCATTTCTGAGTTGACACACCTCCATTCTGTGATTTCACACACCTCCAATTTGACTTCACACAACCCCATTCTATGACTTCACACACCCCCATTGTGACTTCACACACTCCATTCTATGGCTTCACACAGCTGCATTCTGACTTCAGACACCTCCATTTGTGACTTCACACACCACAATTTTGACTTCAAACACCTTCATTCTGTGACTTCACACACCTCCATTCTGTGACTTCACACACCTCCATTTTGACTTCAAACACTTCCATTCTTTGACTTAACACACCTGCATTCTGTGACTTCACAAACCACCATTGTTTGACTTCACAACCTGTATTCTTGGACTTCACACACCTCCATTCCATGACTTCACACACCTCCATTCTATGACTTCACAAACCTCCATTCTGTGACTTCACACACCTCCATTCTGAGTTCACACACCTCAATTCCGTGACTTCACACACCTCAATTCTCACTTCACACACCTCCATTCTATGACTCACACAATTCTATTCTATGACTTCACACACCTCCATTCTTTGACTTCACACACCTCCATTGTGAGTTCACACACCTCCATTCTGTGACTTCACACACCTCCATTCTGTGACTTCACACACCTCCATTCTATGATTTCTCACACCTCCATTCTATTAATTCACACACCTCCATTCTGTGACTTCACACAACTCCATTCTATGACTTCCCACACCTCCATTCTGTGACTTCACACACCTCCATTCTGAGTTCACAAACCTCCATTCTGTTACTTAACGCACCTTCATTCTGTGACTTCACACACCTCCATTCTATGACTTCACACACCTCCATTCTATGAGTTCACACACCTCCATACTATGACTTCACACACCTCCAGTCTTTGACTTTACACCCCTCCATTCTGTGACTTCACACACCTCCTTCCTATAAATTCACACACCTCCATTGTGACTTCCCACACCTCCAATCTGAGTTCACACACCTCCGTTCTGACTTCACACACCTCCATTCTATGACTTTACACACCTCCATTCTGTGACTTCACATACCTGAATTCTGTGACTTCACACGCCTCCATTCTGACTTCACACACCTCCATTCTATGACTTCACACACCTAGATTCTGAGACTTCACACACCTCCATTCTGAGTTCACACACCTGCATTCTGTGACTTTACACACCTCCATTCTGACTTCACAGAGCTTCATAAAATGACTTCACACACCTTCATTCTGTGACTTCGCACACCTCCATTCTGACTTCACACAGCTCCATTCTCTGACTTCCCACACCTCCATTCTATGATTTCACACGCCTCCATTCTATGGCTTCACACACCTAGATTCTGTGACTTCACACACCTCCATTCTGAGTTCACACACCTCCATTCTGTGACTTCACACACCTCCATTCTGACTTCACAGAGCTCCATAAAATGACTTCACACACCTCCATTCTGTGACTTCGCACACCTCCATTCTGACTTCACACAGCTCCATTCTCTGACTTTCCACACCTCCATTCTATGATTTCACACGCCTCCATTCTATGACTTCACACATCTCCATTCTGTGACTTCACACACCTCCATTCTGAGTTCGCACAGCTCCATTCTCTGACTTCCCACACCTCCATTCTATGATTTCACAAACCTCCATTCTATGACTTCACACACCTCCATTCTATGACTTCACACACCTTCATTCTGTGACTTCACAAACCTCAATTCTGTGACTTCACACACCTCCATTATGACTTCACACACATCCATTCTCTGACTTCACACACCTCCATTCTGTGAATTCACACACCTCCATTCTGAGTTCACACACCTCCATTCTGTGACTTCATACACGTTCGTTCTCACTTCAGAAACATCCATTCTATGACTTCAGGCACCTCCATTCTATGACTTCACAAACTTCCGTTCTGTGACCACACACCTCCATTCTGAGTTCCCACACCTCCACTCTGTGACTTCACTCACCTCCATCCTGACTTCACACACCTCCATTCTATGATTTCACACTCTTCCTTTCTATGAATTCACACACCTCCATTCTGTGACTTCACACACCCCATTTCTGAGTTGACACACCTCTATTCTGTGATTTCACACACCTCCAATTTGACTTCACACACCCCCATTCTATGACTTCACACACCCCCATTGTGACTTCACACACTCCATTCTATTATTTCACACACCTCCATTCTGACTTCACACCCCTCCATTCTATGGCTTCACAAAGCTGCATTCTGTGACTTCACACACCTCAAATCTGTGACTTTACACACCTCCATTGGATGATTTCACACACCACCATTCTATGACTTCACAGACCACCATTCTCTGACTTCACACACCTCCTTTCTGAGTTCACACACATCCATTCTGTGACTTCACACACCTCCATTGTGACTTCATACACCTCCATTCTATGACTTCACACACCCCCATTCTGACTTCACACACTTCCATTCTATGACTTCACACAGCTCCATTCTGACTTCACACACCTCCATTCTATGACTTCGCACACCTCTATTTTGACTTCACACAACTGCATTCTGTGACTTCACACACCTCCATTCTATGACTTCACACACCTCCATTCTATGACTTCACACACCTCCATTCTATGCCTTTACACACCTCCATTCTGTGACTTCACACACCTCCATTCTGTGACATCACACACCTCCATACTGTGACTTCACACACCTCCATTCTATGACTTCACACACCTCCATTCTATGACTTCAGAAACCTACATTGTTACTTCACAAACCTCCAATCTATTAGTTCACACACCTGCATTGTGACTTCACTTACCTCCATTCTCTGACTTCACACACCTCCATTCTGACTTCACACACCTCCATTCTGACTTCACACACCTCAACTCTGTGACTTCACACACCTCCATTCCATGATTTCACACACCTCCATTCTATGACTTCACAGACCTCCATTCTCTGACTTCACACACCTCGTTTCTGAGTTCACACACATCCATTCTGTGACTTCACACACCTCCATTGTGACTTCATACACCTCCATTCTATGAATTCACACACCCCCATTCTGACTTCACACACTTCCATTCTATGACTTCACACAGCTCCATTCTGACTTCACACACCTCCATTCTATGACTTCGCACACCTCTATTTTGACTTCACACAACTGCATTCTGTGACTTCACACACCTCCATTCTATGACTTCACACACCTCCATTCTATGACTTCACACACCTCCATTCTATGCCTTTACACACCTCCATTCTGTCACTTCACACACCTCCTTTCTATGACATCACACACCTCCATTCTGTGACTTCACACACCTCCATTCTATGACTTCACACACCTCCATTCTATGACTTCAGAAACCTACATTGTGAGTTCACACACCTCCATTCTATTAGTTCACACACCTGCATTGTGACTTCACCCACCTCCATTCTCTGACTTCACACACCTCCATTCTGACTTCACACACCTCCATTCTGACTTCACACACCTCAACTCTGTGACTTCACACACCTCCATTCTATGATTTCACACACCTCCATTCTATGACTTCACAGACCTCCATTCTATGACTTCACACACCTCCATTCTGAGTTCGCATACCTCCATTCTGTGACTCACACACCTCCATTCTGACTTCACACAGCTCCATTCTATGACTTGACACACCTCCATTCTTTGACTTCACACACCTCCATTTTGACATCACACACCTCCATTCTGTGACTTCACACACCTCCATTTGTGACTTCACACACCACAACTTTAACTTCACACACCACCATTCTTTGACTTCACACACCTCCATTTTGGCTTCACACACTTCCATTCTGTGAATTCACACACCTCCGTTCTGTGACTTCACACACCTCCATTCTGACTTCACACACCTCCATTCTATGACTTCACACACTTCCATTCTATGAGTTCACACACCTCCATTCTGTGACTTCACACACCTCCACTCTGAGTTCACACACTTCCATTCTGTGTCTTCACACACCTCCATTCTGTTACTTCACACACCTCGTTATATGACTTCACACACCTCCATTCTGTGACCTCACACACCTCAAATCTGAGTTCTTACCCCTCCATAGTGTGACTTCACACACCTCCATTGTGTGACTTCACACACCTCCATTCTATGACTTCACACACCTCCATTCTATGACTTCACACACCTCCATTCTATGCCTTTACACACCTCCATTCTGTGACTTCACACACCTCCATTCTATGACATCACACACCTCCATTCTGTGACTTCACACAACTCCATTCTATGACTTCACACACCTCCATTCTATGACTTCAGAAACCTACATTGTGACTTCACACACCTCCATTCTATGAGTTCACGCACCTGTATTTTGACTTCACCCACCTCCATTCTCTGACTTCACACACCTCCATTCTGACTTCACACACCTCCATTCTGACTTCTCACACCTCAAATATGTGACTTCACACACCTCCATTGGATGATTTCACACACATCCATTCTATGACTTCACAGACCTCCATTCTCTGACTTCACACACCTCCTTTCTGAGTTCACACACATCCATTCTGTGACTTCACACACCTCCATTGTGACTTCATACACCTTCATTCTATGAGTTCACACACCCCCATTCTGACTTCACACACTTCCATTCTATGACTTCACACAGCTGCATTCTGACTTCAGACACCTCCATTTGTGACTTCACAAACCACAATTTTGACTTCAAACACCTTCATTCTGTGACTTCACACACCTCCATTCTGTGACTTCACACACCTCCATTTTGACTTCACACACTTCCATTCTTTGACTTAACACACCTGCATTCTGTGACTTCACACACCACCATTGTTTGACTTCACAACCTATATTCTTGGACTTCACACACCTCCATTCCATGACTTCACACATCTCCATTTTATGAGTTCACACACCTTCATTCTACTTCAGAAACATCCATTCTATGACTTCACACACCTCCATTCTGTGACTTCACACACCTCCATTCTATGATTTCTCACACCTCCATTCTATTAATTCACACACCTCCATTCTGTGACTTCACACAACTCCATTCTATGACTTCCCACACCTCCATTCTTTGACTTCACACACCTCCATTCCATGACTTCACATACCTCCTTTCTGCGTTGACACACCTCCATTCTGTGCCTTCACATACCTCCAATCTGACTTCACACACCTCCATTCTATGACTTCACACACCTCCATTCTGTGACTTCAAAACCCACCATTCTATGACTTCACACATCTCCATTGTGACTTCACACACCTCCATTCTATGAGTTCACATAGCTCCATTCTGACTTCACACACCTCCATTCTATGACTTCGCACACCTCTATTCTGACTTCACACCCCTCCATTCTGTGATTTCACATACCTCCACTCTTTGACTTCACACACCTCCATTCTATGATTTCACACACCTCCATTCTATGATTTCACACAGCTCCATTCTATGACTTCACACAACTCCTTTCTGAGTTCCCACACCTCCATTCATTGACTTCACACACCTCCAATCTGACTTCACCCACCTCCATTCTATGACTCCACACACCTCCATTCTGTGATTTCAAAAAGCAAAATTCTATAACTTCACACACCTCCATTGTGACTTCACATACCTCCATTCTAAGAGTTCACACACCTCCAATCTGACTTCACACACCTCCATTCTATGAATTCCCACAGCTCCATTCTGACTTAACACATCTCCATTCTACGACTTCGCATACCTCTACTCTGACTTCATACACCTCCATTCTGTGACTTCACACACCTCCATTCTATGACTTCAAACACCTCCATTCTGTGACTTCACACACCTCAACGCTGTCATTTTACACACCTCCATTCTGTGACTTCTCACACCTCCATTCTGTGATTACACACACCTCCATTCTATGACTTCACACACCTCCATTCTTTGACTTCACACACCTCCATTCTGTGACTTCACACACCTCCATTTTGACTTCACACATCTCCGTTCTGTGACTTCACACACCTCCCTTCTGTAACTTGACACACCTCCATTCTATGACTTCACACACCTCCATTCTGTAATTTCACACACTTCCAATGTTTGACTTCACAAACCTCCATTCTTTGACTTCACACACCTCCATTCTATGACCTCTCACACCTCCATTGTGACTTCACACATCTCCGTTCTGTGACTTCACACACCTCACTTCTGTGACTTGACACACATCCATTCTATGACTTCACACACCTCCATTCTTTGACTTCACACACCTCCATTTTGACATCACACACCTCCATTCTGTGACTTCACACACCTCCATTTGTGACTTCACACACCACAACTTTGACTTCACACACCACCATTCTTTGACTTCACACACCTCCATTTTGGCTTCACACACTTCCATTCTGTGAATTCACACACCTCCATTCTGTGACTTCACACACCTCCATTCTGACTTCACACACCTCCATTCTATGACTTCACACACTTCCATTCTATGACTTCACACACCGCCATTCTGTGACTTCACACACCTCCACTCTGAGTTCACACACTTCCATTCTGTGTCTTCACACACCTCCATTCTGTTACTTCACACACCTCGTTATATGACTTCACACACCTCCATTCTGTGACCTCACACACCTCAAATCTGAGTTCTTACCCCTCCATAGTGTGACTTCACACACCTCCTTTGTGTGACTTCACACACCTCCATTCTATGACTTCACACACCTCCATTCTATGACTTCACACACCTCCATTCTATGCCTTTACACACCTCCATTCTGTGACTTCACACACCTCCATTCTATGACATCACACACCTCCATTCTGTGACTTCACACAACTCCATTCTATGACTTCACACACCTCCATTCTATGACTTCAGAAACCTACATTGTGACTTCACACACCTCCATTCTATGAGTTCACGCACCTGTATTTTGACTTCACCCACCTCCATTCTCTGACTTCACACACCTCCATTCTGACTTCACACACCTCCATTCTGACTTCTCACACCTCAAATATGTGACTTCACACACCTCCATTGGATGATTTCACACACATCCATTCTATGACTTCACAGACCTCCATTCTCTGACTTCACACACCTCCTTTCTGAGTTCACACACATCCATTCTGTGACTTCACACACCTCCATTGTGACTTCATACACCTTCATTCTATGAGTTCACACACCCCCATTCTGACTTCACACACTTCCATTCTATGACTTCACACAGCTGCATTCTGACTTCAGACACCTCCATTTGTGACTTCACAAACCACAATTTTGACTTCAAACACCTTCATTCTGTGACTTCACACACCTCCATTCTGTGACTTCACACACCTCCATTTTGACTTCACACACTTCCATTCTTTGACTTAACACACCTGCATTCTGTGACTTCACACACCACCATTGTTTGACTTCACAACCTATATTCTTGGACTTCACACACCTCCATTCCATGACTTCACACATCTCCATTTTATGAGTTCACACACCTTCATTCTACTTCAGAAACATCCATTCTATGACTTCACACACCTCCATTCTGTGACTTCACACACCTCCATTCTATGATTTCTCACACCTCCATTCTATTAATTCACACACCTCCATTCTGTGACTTCACACAACTCCATTCTATGACTTCCCACACCTCCATTCTGTGACTTCACACACCTCCATTCTGAGTTCACAAACCTCCATTCTGTGACTTAACGCACCTTCATTCTGTGACTTCACAAACCTCCATTCTATGACTTCACACACCTCCATTCTATGAGTTCACACACCTCCATACTATGACTTCACACACCTCCAGTCTTTGACTTCACACCCCTCCATTCTGTGACTTCACACACCTCCATTCTATAACTTCACACACCTCCATTGTGACTTCCCACACCTCCAATCTGAGTTCACACACCTCCGTTCTGACTTCACACACCTCCATTCTATGACTTCACACACCTCCATTCTGTGACTTCACACACCTGAATTCTGTGACTTCACACGCCTCCATTCTGACTTCACACACCTCCATTCTATGACTTCACACACCTCCATTCTATGACTTCACACACCTAGATTCTGTGACTTCACATACCTCCATTCTGAGTTCACACACCTCCATTCTGTGACTTCACACACCTCCATTCTGACTTCACAGAGATCCATAAAATGACTTCACACACCTCCATTCTCTGACTTCCCACACCTCCATTCTATGATTTCACACGCCTCCATTCTATGACTTCACACACCTCCATTCTGTGACTTCACACACCTCCATTCTGTGTTCAAACACCTCCGTTCTGTGACTTAACACACCTCCATTCTGTGACTTCACACACCTCCATTCTGACTTCACAGAGATCCATAAAATGACTTCACACACCTCCATTCTCTGACTTCCCACACATCCATTCTATGATTTCACACGCCTTCATTCTATGACTTCACACACCTCCATTCTGTGACTTCACACACCTCCATTCTGACTTCACACAGCTCCATTCTATGACTTCACACACCTCCATTCTGTGCCTTCGCACACCTCCATTCTATGACTTAACACAACTTCATTCTTACTTAACAAACATCCATTCTATGACTTCACAAACCTCCATTCTATGACTTCAAACACCTCCATTCTATGACTTCACACACCTCCATTCTGAGTTCACACACCTCCATTTTGTGACTTCACACACCTCAATTCTGTGACTTCACACACCTCCATTATGACTTCACACACATCCATTCTATGACTTCACACACCTCCATTCTATGACTTCACACACCTCCATTCTGTGACTTCACACACCTCCATTCTGAGTTCACACACCTCCATTCTGTGACTTCACACACCTCCAATCTGACTTCACACACCTCCATTCTATGACTTCACACACCTCCATTCTGACTTCACACACCTCCATTCTGACTTCACACTCCTCAATTCTGTGACTTCACACAACTCCATTCTATGATTTCACACACCTCCATTCTATGACTTCACACATCTCCATTCTATGACTTCACACACCTCCTTTCTGAGTTGACACACCTCCATTCTATGACTTCACACACCTCCATTCTATGACTTCACACACTCCCATTGTGTGACTTCACACACCTCCATTCTATGACTTCACACACCTCCATTCTGTGACTTCACACACCTCGATTCTGAGTTCACACACCTCAATTTTGTGATTTCACACACCTACATTCTCAGACTTCACACACCTCCATTCTATGACTTCACACACCCAAATTCTATGACTTCACACACATCCTTTCTATGACTTCACACACCTCCATTCTGTGACTTCACACACCTCCATTCTATGACTTCACACACCTCCATTCTGTGACTTCACACACCTCCATTCTATGACCTCACACACCTCCATTCTATGACTTCGCACACCTGCATTGTGACTTCACACACCTCCATTCTATGACTTCACACACCTCCATTCTATGAGTTCACACACCTCCATTCTATGATTCACACACCTCCATTTTGACTTCACACCCCTCCATTCTTTGACTTCATACACCTTCGTTCTCACTTCAGAAACATCCATTCTATGACTTCAGGCACCTCCATTCTATGACTTCACAAACCTCCGTTCTGTGACCACACACCTCCATTCTGAGTTCCCACACCTCCATTCTGTGACTTCACTCACCTCCATCCTGACTTCACACACCTCCATTCTGACTTCACAAACCTCAATTCTTTGACTTCACACACCTGCATTCTATGATTTCACACACTTCCATTCTATGAATTCACACACCTCCATTCTATGACTTCACACACCCCATTTCTGAGTTGACACACCTCCATTCTGTGATTTCACACACCTCCAATTTGACTTCACACAACCCCATTCTATGACTTCACACACCCCCATTGTGACTTCACACACTCCATTCTATGGCTTCACACAGCTGCATTCTGACTTCAGACACCTCCATTTGTGACTTCACACACCACAATTTTGACTTCAAACACCTTCATTCTGTGACTTCACACACCTCCATTCTGTGACTTCACACACCTCCATTTTGACTTCAAACACTTCCATTCTTTGACTTAACACACCTGCATTCTGTGACTTCACAAACCACCATTGTTTGACTTCACAACCTGTATTCTTGGACTTCACACACCACCATTCCATGACTTCACACACCTCCATTCTATGACTTCACAAACCTCCATTCTGTGACTTCACACACCTCCATTCTGAGTTCACACACCTCAATTCCGTGACTTCACACACCTCAATTCTCACTTCACACACCTCCATTCTATGACTCACACAATTCTATTCTATGACTTCACACACCTCCATTCTTTGACTTCACACACCTCCATTGTGAGTTCACACACCTCCATTCTGTGACTTCACACACCTCCATTCTGTGACTTCACACACCTCCATTCTATGATTTCTCACACCTCCATTCTATTAATTCACACACCTCCATTCTGTGACTTCACACAACTCCATTCTATGACTTCCCACACCTCCATTCTGTGACTTCACACACCTCCATTCTGAGTTCACAAACCTCCATTCTGTTACTTAACGCACCTTCATTCTGTGACTTCACACACCTCCATTCTATGACTTCACACACCTCCATTCTATGAGTTCACACACCTCCATACTATGACTTCACACACCTCCAGTCTTTGACTTTACACCCCTCCATTCTGTGACTTCACACACCTCCTTCCTATAAATTCACACACCTCCATTGTGACTTCCCACACCTCCAATCTGAGTTCACACACCTCCGTTCTGACTTCACACACCTCCATTCTATGACTTTACACACCTCCATTCTGTGACTTCACATACCTGAATTCTGTGACTTCACACGCCTCCATTCTGACTTCACACACCTCCATTCTATGACTTCACACACCTCCATTCTATGACTTCACACACCTAGATTCTGAGACTTCACACACCTCCATTCTGAGTTCACACACCTGCATTCTATGACTTTACACACCTCAATTCTGACTTCACAGAGCTTCATAAAATGACTTCACACACCTTCATTCTGTGACTTCGCACACCTCCATTCTGACTTCACACAGCTCCATTCTCTGACTTCCCACACCTCCATTCTATGATTTCACACGCCTCCATTCTATGACTTCACACACCTAGATTCTGTGACTTCACACACCTCCATTCTGAGTTCACACACCTCCATTCTGTGACTTCACACACCTCCATTCTGACTTCACAGAGCTCCAGAAAATGACTTCACACACCTCCATTCTGTGACTTCGCACACCTCCATTCTGACTTCACACAGCTCCATTCTCTGACTTTCCACACCTCCATTCTATGATTTCACACGCCTCCATTCTATGACTTCACACATGTCCATTCTGTGACTTCACACACCTCCATTCTGAGTTCGCACAGCTCCATTCTCTGACTTCCCACACCTCCATTCTATGATTTCACAAACCTCCATTCTATGACTTCACACACCTCCATTCTATGACTTCACACACCTTCATTCTGTGACTTCACAAACCTCAATTCTGTGACTTCACACACCTCCATTATGACTTCACACACATCCATTCTGTGAATTCACACACCTCCATTCTGAGTTCACACACCTCCATTCTGTGACTTCATACACGTTCGTTCTCACTTCAGAAACATCCATTCTATGACTTCAGGCACCTCCATTCTATGACTTCACAAACTTCCGTTCTGTGACCACACACCTCCATTCTGAGTTCCCACACCTCCATTCTGTGACTTCACTCACCTCCATCCTGACTTCACACACCTCCATTCTGACTTCACAAACCTCAATTCTATGACTTCACACACCTCCATTCTATGATTTCACACTCTTCCTTTCTATGAATTCACACACCTCCATTCTGTGACTTCACACACCCCATTTCTGAGTTGACACACCTCTATTCTGTGATTTCACACACCTCCAATTTGACTTCACACACCCCCATTCTATGACTTCACACACCCCCATTGTGACTTCACACACTCCATTCTATTAGTTCACACACCTCCATTCTGACTTCACACCCCTCCATTCTATGGCTTCACAAAGCTGCATTCTGTGACTTCACACACCTCAAATCTGTGACTTCACACACCTCCATTGGATGATTTCACACACCACCATTCTATGACTTCACAGACCACCATTCTCTGACTTCACACACCTCCTTTCTGAGTTCACACACATCCATTCTGTGACTTCACACACCTCCATTGTGACTTCATAGACCTCCATTCTATGACTTCACACACCCCCATTCTGACTTCACACACTTCCATTCTATGACTTCACACAGCTCCATTCTATGACTTCGCACACCTCTATTTTGACTTCACACAACTGCATTCTGTGACTTCACACACCTCCATTCTATGACTTCACACACCTCCATTCTATGACTTCACACACCTCCATTCTATGCCTTTACACACCTCCATTCTGTGACTTCACACACCTCCATTCTGTGACATCACACACCTCCATACTGTGACTTCACACACCTCCATTCTATGACTTCACACACCTCCATTCTATGACTTCAGAAACCTACATTGTTACTTCACAAACCTCCAATCTATTAGTTCACACACCTGCATTGTGACTTCACTTACCTCCATTCTCTGACTTCACACACCTCCATTCTGACTTCACACACCTCCATTCTGACTTCACACACCTCAACTCTGTGACTTCACACACCTCCATTCCATGATTTCACACACCTCCATTCTATGACTTCACAGACCTCCATTCTCTGACTTCACACACCTCGTTTCTGAGTTCACACACATCCATTCTGTGACTTCACACACCTCCATTGTGACTTCATACACCTCCATTCTATGATTTCACACACCCCCATTCTGACTTCACACACTTCCATTCTATGACTTCACACAGCTCCATTCTGACTTCACACACCTCCATTCTATGACTTCGCACACCTCTATTTTGACTTCACACAACTGCATTCTGTGACTTCACACACCTCCATTCTATGACTTCGCACACCTCCATTCTATGACTTCACACACCTCCATTCTATGCCTTTACACACCTCCACTCTGTCACTTCACACACCTCCTTTCTATGACATCACACACCTCCATTCTGTGACTTCACACACCTTCAATCTATGACTTCACAACCTCCATTCTATGACTTCACAGACTTCCAATCTATGACTTCACAAACCTCCATTCTATGACTTCACACACCTGCAATCTGACTTCACACACCTCCATTCTCTGCCTTCACAAACCTCCATTCTATGACTTCACACACCTCCATTCTGTAACTTCACACGCTTCCAATGTTTGACGTCACAAACCTCCATTCCATGACTTCATACACCTCCATTCTATGACTTCACACACATCCATTCTTTGACCTCACACACCTCCATTTTGACTTCACACACCTCCATTCTGTGACTTCACACACCTGCATTTGTGACTTCACACACCACAATTTTGACTTCACACACGTCCATTCTTTGACTTCACACAATTCCATTTTGACTTCACACACCTCCATTTTGTGACTTCACACACCTCCATTCTGTGACTTCACACACCTCCATTCTATGACTTCACACACCTACATTGTGACTTCACACACCTACGTTCTATCAGTTCACACACCTGCATTGTGACTTCACACATCTCCATTCTATGACTTCACACACCTCCATTCTGAATTCACACACCTCCATTCTGACTTCACACACCTCAATTCTGTGACTTCACACACCTCCATTCTATGATTTCCCACACCTCCATTCTTTGACTTCACACACCTCCATTCCATGACTTCACATACCTCCTTTCTGCGTTGACACACCTCCATTCTGTGACTTCACATACCTCCAATCTGACTTCACACACCTCCATTCTATGACTTCACACACCTCCATTCTGTGACTTCAAAACCCACCATTCTATGACTTCACACATCTCCATTGTGACTTCACACACCTCCATTCTATGAGTTCACATAGCTCCATTCTGACTTCACACACCTCCATTCTATGACTTCGCACACCTCCATTCTATGACTTCACACACCTCCATTCTATGCCTTTACACACCTCCATTCTGTGACTTCACACACCTCCATTCTGTGACATCACACACCTCCATACTGTGACTTCACACACCTCCATTCTATGACTTCACACACCTCCATTCTATGACTTCAGAAACCTACATTGTTACTTCACAAACCTCCAATCTATTAGTTCACACACCTGCATTGTGACTTCACTTACCTCCATTCTCTGACTTCACACACCTCCATTCTGACTTCACACACCTCCATTCTGACTTCACACACCTCAACTCTGTGACTTCACACACCTCCATTCCATGATTTCACACACCTCCATTCTATGACTTCACAGACCTCCATTCTCTGACTTCACACACCTCGTTTCTGAGTTCACACACATCCATTCTGTGACTTCACACACCTCCATTGTGACTTCATACACCTCCATTCTATGATTTCACACACCCCCATTCTGACTTCACACACTTCCATTCTATGACTTCACACAGCTCCATTCTGACTTCACACACCTCCATTCTATGACTTCGCACACCTCTATTTTGACTTCACACAACTGCATTCTGTGACTTCACACACCTCCATTCTATGACTTCGCACACCTCCATTCTATGACTTCACACACCTCCATTCTATGCCTTTACACACCTCCACTCTGTCACTTCACACACCTCCTTTCTATGACATCACACACCTCCATTCTGTGACTTCACACACCTTCAATCTATGACTTCACAACCTCCATTCTATGACTTCACAGACTTCCAATCTATGACTTCACAAACCTCCATTCTATGACTTCACACACCTGCAATCTGACTTCACACACCTCCATTCTCTGCCTTCACAAACCTCCATTCTATGACTTCACACACCTCCATTCTGTAACTTCACACGCTTCCAATGTTTGACGTCACAAACCTCCATTCCATGACTTCATACACCTCCATTCTATGACTTCACACACATCCATTCTTTGACCTCACACACCTCCATTTTGACTTCACACACCTCCATTCTGTGACTTCACACACCTGCATTTGTGACTTCACACACCACAATTTTGACTTCACACACGTCCATTCTTTGACTTCACACAATTCCATTTTGACTTCACACACCTCCATTTTGTGACTTCACACACCTCCATTCTGTGACTTCACACACCTCCATTCTATGACTTCACACACCTACATTGTGACTTCACACACCTACGTTCTATCAGTTCACACACCTGCATTGTGACTTCACACATCTCCATTCTATGACTTCACACACCTCCATTCTGAATTCACACACCTCCATTCTGACTTCACACACCTCAATTCTGTGACTTCACACACCTCCATTCTATGATTTCCCACACCTCCATTCTTTGACTTCACACACCTCCATTCCATGACTTCACATACCTCCTTTCTGCGTTGACACACCTCCATTCTGCGACTTCACATACCTCCAATCTGACTTCACACACCTCCATTCTATGACTTCACACACCTCCATTCTGTGACTTCAAAACCCACCATTCTATGACTTCACACATCTCCATTGTGACTTCACACACCTCCATTCTATGAGTTCACATAGCTCCATTCTGACTTCACACACCTCCATTCTATGACTTCGCACACCTCTATTCTGACTTCACACCCCTCCATTCTGTGATTTCACATACCTCCACTCTTTGACTTCACACACCTCCATTCTATGATTTCACACACCTCCATTCTATGATTTCACACAGCTCCATTCTATGACTTCACACAACTCCTTTCTGAGTTCCCACACCTCCATTCATTGACTTCACACACCTCCAATCTGACTTCACCCACCTCCATTCTATGACTCCACACACCTCCATTCTGTGATTTCAAAAACCAAAATTCTATAACTTCACACACCTCCATTGTGACTTCACATACCTCCATTCTAAGAGTTCACACACCTCCAATCTGGCTTCACACACCTCCATTCTATGAATTCCCACAGCTCCATTCTGACTTAACACATCTCCATTCTACGACTTCGCATACCTCTACTCTGACTTCATACACCTCCATTCTGTGACTTCACACACCTCCATTCTATGACTTCAAACACCTCCATTCTGTGACTTCACACACCTCAACTCTGTCATTTTACACACCTCCATTCTGTGACTTCTCACACCTCCATTCTGTGATTACACACACCTCCATTCTATGACTTCACACACCTCCATTCTTTGACTTCACACACCTCCATTCTGTGACTTCACACACCTCCATTTTGACTTCACACATCTCCGTTCTGTGACTTCACACACCTCCCTTCTGTAACTTGACACACCTCCATTCTATGACTTCACACACCTCCATTCTGTAATTTCACACACTTCCAATGTTTGACTTCACAAACCTCCATTCTTTGACTTCACACACCTCCATTCTATGACCTCTCACACCTCCATTGTGACTTCACACATCTCCGTTCTGTGACTTCACACACCTCACTTCTGTGACTTGACACACATCCATTCTATGACTTCACACACCTCCATTCTTTGACTTCACACACCTCCATTTTGACATCACACACCTCCATTCTGTGACTTCACACACCTCCATTTGTGACTTCACACACCACAACTTTAACTTCACACACCACCATTCTTTGACTTCACACACCTCCATTTTGGCTTCACACACTTCCATTCTGTGAATTCACACACCTCCATTCTGTGACTTCACACACCTCCATTCTGACTTCACACACCTCCATTCTATGACTTCACACACTTCCATTCTATGACTTCACACACCTCCATTCTGTGACTTCACACACCTCCACTCTGAGTTCACACACTTCCATTCTGTGTCTTCACACACCTCCATTCTGTTACTTCACACACCTCGTTATATGACTTCACACACCTCCATTCTGTGACCTCACACACCTCAAATCTGAGTTCTTACCCCTCCATAGTGTGACTTCACACACCTCCATTGTGTGACTTCACACACCTCCATTCTATGACTTCACACACCTCCATTCTATGACTTCACACACCTCCATTCTATGCCTTTACACACCTCCATTCTGTGACTTCACACACCTCCATTCTATGACATCACACACCTCCATTCTGTGACTTCACACAACTCCATTCTATGACTTCACACACCTCCATTCTATGACTTCAGAAACCTACATTGTGACTTCACACACCTCGATTCTATGAGTTCACGCACCTGTATTTTGACTTCACCCACCTCCATTCTCTGAATTCACACACCTCCATTCTGACTTCACACACCTCCATTCTGACTTCTCACACCTCAAATATGTGACTTCACACACCTCCATTGGATGATTTCACACACATCCATTCTATGACTTCACAGACCTCCATTCTCTGACTTCACACACCTCCTTTCTGAGTTCACACACATCCATTCTGTGACTTCACACACCTCCATTGTGACTTCATACACCTTCATTCTATGAGTTCACACACCCCCATTCTGACTTCACACACTTCCATTCTATGACTTCACACAGCTGCATTCTGACTTCAGACACCTCCATTTGTGACTTCACAAACCACAATTTTGACTTCAAACACCTTCATTCTGTGACTTCACACACCTCCATTCTGTGACTTCACACACCTCCATTTTGACTTCACACACTTCCATTCTTTGACTTAACACACCTGCATTCTGTGACTTCACACACCACCATTGTTTGACTTCACAACCTATATTCTAGGACTTCACACACCTCCATTCCATGACTTCACACATCTCCATTTTATGAGTTCACACACCTTCATTCTACTTCAGAAACATCCATTCTATGACTTCACACACCTCCATTCTGTGACTTCACACACCTCCATTCTATGATTTCTCACACCTCCATTCTATTAATTCACACACCTCCATTCTGTGACTTCACACAACTCCATTCTATGACTTCCCACACCTCCATTCTTTGACTTCACACACCTCCATTCCATGACTTCACATACCTCCTTTCTGCGTTGACACACCTCCATTCTGTGCCTTCACATACCTCCAATCTGACTTCACACACCTCCATTCTATGACTTCACACACCTCCATTCTGTGACTTCAAAACCCACCATTCTATGACTTCACACATCTCCATTGTGACTTCACACACCTCCATTCTATGAGTTCACATAGCTCCATTCTGACTTCACACACCTCCATTCTATGACTTCGCACACCTCTATTCTGACTTCACACCCCTCCATTCTGTGATTTCACATACCTCCACTCTTTGACTTCACACACCTCCATTCTATGATTTCACACACCTCCATTCTATGATTTCACACAGCTCCATTCTATGACTTCACACAACTCCTTTCTGAGTTCCCACACCTCCATTCATTGACTTCACACACCTCCAATCTGACTTCACCCACCTCCATTCTATGACTCCACACACCTCCATTCTGTGATTTCAAAAAGCAAAATTCTATAACTTCACACACCTCCATTGTGACTTCACATACCTCCATTCTAAGAGTTCACACACCTCCAATCTGACTTCACACACCTCCATTCTATGAATTCCCACAGCTCCATTCTGACTTAACACATCTCCATTCTACGACTTCGCATACCTCTACTCTGACTTCATACACCTCCATTCTGTGACTTCACACACCTCCATTCTATGACTTCAAACACCTCCATTCTGTGACTTCACACACCTCAACTCTGTCATTTTACACACCTCCATTCTGTGACTTCTCACACCTCCATTCTGTGATTACACACACCTCCATTCTATGACTTCACACACCTCCATTCTTTGACTTCACACACCTCCATTCTGTGACTTCACACACCTCCATTTTGACTTCACACATCTCCGTTCTGTGACTTCACACACCTCCCTTCTGTAACTTGACACACCTCCATTCTATGACTTCACACACCTCCATTCTGTAATTTCACACACTTCCAATGTTTGACTTCACAAACCTCCATTCTTTGACTTCACACACCTCCATTCTATGACCTCTCACACCTCCATTGTGACTTCACACATCTCCGTTCTGTGACTTCACACACCTCACTTCTGTGACTTGACACACATCCATTCTATGACTTCACACACCTCCATTCTTTGACTTCACACACCACCATTTTGACATCACACACCTCCATTCTGTGACTTCACACACCTCCATTTGTGACTTCACACACCACAACTTTGACTTCACACACCACCATTCTTTGACTTCACACACCTCCATTTTGGCTTCACACACTTCCATTCTGTGAATTCACACACCTCCATTCTGTGACTTCACACACCTCCATTCTGACTTCACACACCTCCATTCTATGACTTCACACACTTCCATTCTATGACTTCACACACCTCCATTCTGTGACTTCACACACCTCCACTCTGAGTTCACACACTTCCATTCTGTGTCTTCACACACCTCCATTCTGTTACTTCACACACCTCGTTATATGACTTCACACACCTCCATTCTGTGACCTCACACACCTCAAATCTGAGTTCTTACCCCTCCATAGTGTGACTTCACACACCTCCTTTGTGTGACTTCACACACCTCCATTCTATGACTTCACACACCTCCATTCTATGACTTCACACACCTCCATTCTATGCCTTTACACACCTCCATTCTGTGACTTCACACACCTCCATTCTATGACATCACACACCTCCATTCTGTGACTTCACACAACTCCATTCTATGACTTCACACACCTCCATTCTATGACTTCAGAAACCTACATTGTGACTTCACACACCTCCATTCTATGAGTTCACGCACCTGTATTTTGACTTCACCCACCTCCATTCTCTGACTTCACACACCTCCATTCTGACTTCACACACCTCCATTCTGACTTCTCACACCTCAAATATGTGACTTCACACACCTCCATTGGATGATTTCACACACATCCATTCTATGACTTCACAGACCTCCATTCTCTGACTTCACACACCTCCTTTCTGAGTTCACACACATCCATTCTGTGACTTCACACACCTCCATTGTGACTTCATACACCTTCATTCTATGAGTTCACACACCCCCATTCTGACTTCACACACTTCCATTCTATGACTTCACACAGCTGCATTCTGACTTAAGACACCTCCATTTGTGACTTCACAAACCACAATTTTGACTTCAAACACCTTCATTCTGTGACTTCACACACCTCCATTCTGTGACTTCACACACCTCCATTTTGACTTCACACACTTCCATTCTTTGACTTAACACACCTGCATTCTGTGACTTCACACACCACCATTGTTTGACTTCACAACCTATATTCTTGGACTTCACACACCTCCATTCCATGACTTCACACATCTCCATTTTATGAGTTCACACACCTTCATTCTACTTCAGAAACATCCATTCTATGACTTCACACACCTCCATTCTGTGACTTCACACACCTCCATTCTATGATTTCTCACACCTCCATTCTATTAATTCACACACCTCCATTCTGTGACTTCACACAACTCCATTCTATGACTTCCCACACCTCCATTCTGTGACTTCACACACCTCCATTCTGAGTTCACAAACCTCCATTCTGTGACTTAACGCAGCTTCATTCTGTGACTTCACAAACCTCCATTCTATGACTTCACACACCTCCATTCTATGAGTTCACACACCTCCATACTATGACTTCACACACCTCCAGTCTTTGACTTCACACCCCTCCATTCTGTGACTTCACACACCTCCATTCTATACCTTCACACACCTCCATTGTGACTTCCCACACCTCCAATCTGAGTTCACACACCTCCGTTCTGACTTCACACACCTCCATTCTATGACTTCACACACCTCCATTCTGTGACTTTACAGACCTGAATTCTGTGACTTCACACGCCTCCATTCTGACTTCACACACCTCCATTCTATGACTTCACACACCTCCATTCTATGACTTCACACACCTAGATTCTGTGACTTCACATACCTCCATTCTGAGTTCACACACCTCC
The DNA here is from genome assembly GCA_024803745.1 of Megascapheus bottae. Classification (NCBI taxonomy): domain Eukaryota; kingdom Metazoa; phylum Chordata; class Mammalia; order Rodentia; family Geomyidae; genus Megascapheus; species Megascapheus bottae. The sequence goes on along the minus strand of JANJXV010001177.1, from coordinate 18,641 downwards.
ATTCTGTGACTTCACACACCTCCATTCTGACTTCACAGAGATCCATAAAATGACTTCACACACCTCCATTCTCTGACTTCCCACACCTCCATTCTATGATTTCACACGCCTCCATTCTATGACTTCACACACCTCCATTCTGTGACTTCACACACCTCCATTCTGTGTTCAAACACCTCCGTTCTGTGACTTAACACACCTCCATTCTGTGACTTCACACACCTCCATTCTGACTTCACAGAGATCCATAAAATGACTTCACACACCTCCATTCTCTGACTTCCCACACCTCCATTCTATGATTTCACACGCCTTCATTCTATGACTTCACACACCTCCATTCTGTGACTTCACACACCTCCATTCTGACTTCACACAGCTCCATTCTATGACTTCACACACCTCCATTCTGTGCCTTCGCACACCTCCATTCTATGACTTAACACAACTTCATTCTTACTTAACAAACATCCATTCTATGACTTCACACACCTCCATTCTATGACTTCAAACACCTCCATTCTATGACTTCACACACCTCCATTTTGTGACTTCACACACCTCAATTCTGTGACTTCACACACCTCCATTATGACTTCACACACATCCATTCTATGACTTCACACACCTCCATTCTATGACTTCACACACCTCCATTCTGTGACTTCACACACCTCCATTCTGAATTCACACACCTCCATTCTGTGACTTCACACACCTCCAATCTGACTTCACACACCTCCATTCTATGACTTCACACACCTCCATTCTGACTTCACACACCTCCATTCTATGACTTCACACAACTCCATTCTGACTTCACACACCTCCATTCTGTGACTTCACACACCTCCATTATATGACTTCACACACCTCCATTCTGTGAATTCACACACCTCCATTCTATGACTTCACACACCTCCATTCTGTGACTTCACACACCTACATTGTGACTTCTCAGTCCTCCATTCTATGAGTTCACACAAATGCATTGTGAATTCACAAACCACCATTCTATGACTTCACACACCTCCATTCTGACTTCACACACCTCCATTCTGACTTCACACACCTCAATTCTGTGACTTCACACAACTCCATTCTATGATTTCACACACCTCCATTCTATGACTTCACACATCTCCATTCTATGACTTCACACACCTCCTTTCTGAGTTGACACACCTCCATTCTATGACTTCACACACCTCCATTCTATGACTTCACACACTCCCATTGTGTGACTTCACACACCTCCATTCTATGACTTCACACACCTCCATTCTGTGACTTCACACTCCTCGATTCTGAGTTCACACACCTCAATTTTGTGATTTTACACACCTACATTCTCAGACATCACACACCTCCATTCTATGACTTCACACACCTAAATTCTATGACTTCACACACCTCCTTTCTATGACTTCACACACCTCCATTCTGTGACTTCACACACCTCCATTCTATGACTTCACACACCTCCATTCTGTGACTTCACACACCTCCATTCTATGACCTCACACACCTCCATTCTATGACTTCGCACACCTGCATTGTGACTTCACACACCTCCATTCTATGACTTCACACACCTCCATTCTATGAGTTCACACACCTCCATTCTATGATTCACACACCTCCATTTTGACTTCACACCCCTCCATTCTTTGACTTCATACACCTTCGTTCTCACTTCAGAAACATCCATTCTATGACTTCAGGCACCTCCATTCTATGACTTCACAAACCTCCGTTCTGTGACCACACACCTCCATTCTGAGTTCCCACACCTCCATTCTGTGACTTCACTCACCTCCATCCTGACTTCACACACCTCCATTCTGACTTCACAAACCTCAATTCTTTGACTTCACACACCTGCATTCTATGATTTCACACACTTCCATTCTATGAATTCACACACCTCCATTCTATGACTTCACACATCCCATTTCTGAGTTGACACACCTCCATTCTGTGATTTCACACACCTCCAATTTGACTTCACACAACCCCATTCTATGACTTCACACACCCCCATTGTGACTTCACACACTCCATTCTATGGCTTCACACAGCTGCATTCTGACTTCAGACACCTCCATTTGTGACTTCACACACCACAATTTTGACTTCAAACACCTTCATTCTGTGACTTCACACACCTCCATTCTGTGACTTCACACACCTCCATTTTGACTTCAAACACTTCCATTCTTTGACTTAACACACCTGCATTCTGTGACTTCACAAACCACCATTGTTTGACTTCACAACCTGTATTCTTGGACTTCACACACCTCCATTCCATGACTTCACACACCTCCATTCTATGACTTCACAAACCTCCATTCTGTGACTTCACACACCTCCATTCTGAGTTCACACACCTCAATTCCGTGACTTCACACACCTCAATTCTCACTTCACACACCTCCATTCTATGACTCACACAATTCTATTCTATGACTTCACACACCTCCATTCTTTGACTTCACACACCTCCATTGTGAGTTCACACACCTCCATTCTATGACTTCCCACACCTCCATTCTGTGACTTCACACACCTCCATTCTGAGTTCACAAACCTCCATTCTGTTACTTAACGCACCTTCATTCTGTGACTTCACACACCTCCATTCTATGACTTCACACACCTCCATTCTATGAGTTCACACACCTCCATACTATGACTTCACACACCTCCAGTCTTTGACTTTACACCCCTCCATTCTGTGACTTCACACACCTCCTTCCTATAAATTCACACACCTCCATTGTGACTTCCCACACCTCCAATCTGAGTTCACACACCTCCGTTCTGACTTCACACATCTCCATTCTATGACTTTACACACCTCCATTCTGTGACTTCACATACCTGAATTCTGTGACTTCACACGCCTCCATTCTGACTTCACACACCTCCATTCTATGACTTCACACACCTCCATTCTATGACTTCACACACCTAGATTCTGAGACTTCACACACCTCCATTCTGAGTTCACACACCTGCATTCTGTGACTTTACACACCTCCATTCTGACTTCACAGAGCTTCATAAAATGACTTCACACACCTTCATTCTGTGACTTCGCACACCTCCATTCTGACTTCACACAGCTCCATTCTCTGACTTCCCACACCTCCATTCTATGATTTCACACGCCTCCATTCTATGACTTCACACACCTAGATTCTGTGACTTCACACACCTCCATTCTGAGTTCACACACCTCCATTCTGTGACTTCACACACCTCCATTCTGACTTCACAGAGCTCCAGAAAATGACTTCACACACCTCCATTCTGTAACTTCGCACACCTCCATTCTGACTTCACACAGCTCCATTCTCTGACTTTCCACACCTCCATTCTATGATTTCACACGCCTCCATTCTATGACTTCACACATCTCCATTCTATGACTTCACACACCTCCATTCTGAGTTCGCACAGCTCCATTCTCTGACTTCCCACACCTCCATTCTATGATTTCACAAACCTCCATTCTATGACTTCACACACCTCCATTCTATTACTTCACACACCTTCATTCTGTGACTTCACAAACCTCAATTCTGTGACTTCACACACCTCCATTATGACTTCACACACATCCATTCTCTGACTTCACACACCTCCATTCTATGACTTCACACACCTCCATTCTGTGAATTCACACACCTCCATTCTGAGTTCACACACCTCCATTCTGTGACTTCATACACGTTCGTTCTCACTTCAGAAACATCCATTCTATGACTTCAGGCACCTCCATTCTATGACTTCACAAACTTCCGTTCTGTGACCACACACCTCCATTCTGAGTTTCCACACCTCCATTCTGTGACTTCACTCACCTCCATCCTGACTTCACACACCTCCATTCTGACTTCACAAACCTCAATTCTATGACTTCACACACCTCCATTCTATGATTTCACACTCTTCCTTTCTATGAATTCACACACCTCCATTCTGTGACTTCACACACCCCATTTCTGAGCTGACACACCTCTATTCTGTGATTTCACACACCTCCAATTTGACTTCACACACCCCCATTCTATGACTTCACACACCCCCATTGTGACTTCACACACTCCATTCTATTAGTTCACACACCTCCATTCTGACTTCACACCCCTCCATTCTATGGCTTCACAAAGCTGCATTCTGTGACTTCACACACCTCAAATCTGTGACTTCACACACCTCCATTGGATGATTTTACACACCACCATTCTATGACTTCACAGACCACCATTCTCTGACTTCACACACCTCCTTTCTGAGTTCACACACATCCATTCTGTGACTTCACACACCTCCATTGTGACTTCATAGACCTCCATTCTATGACTTCACACACCCCCATTCTGACTTCACACACTTCCATTCTATGACTTCACACAGCTCCATTCTGACTTCACACACCTCCATTCTATGACTTCGCACACCTCTATTTTGACTTCACACAACTGCATTCTGTGACTTCACACACCTCCATTCTATGACTTCACACACCTCCATTCTATGACTTCACACACCTCCATTCTATGCCTTTACACACCTCCATTCTGTGACTTCACACACCTCCATTCTGTGACATCACACACCTCCATACTGTGACTTCACACACCTCCATTCTATGACTTCACACACCTCCATTCTATGACTTCAGAAACCTACATTGTTACTTCACAAACCTCCAATCTATTAGTTCACACACCTGCATTGTGACTTCACTTACCTCCATTCTCTGACTTCACACACCTCCATTCTGACTTCACACACCTCCATTCTGACTTCACACACCTCAACTCTGTGACTTCACACACCTCCATTCCATGATTTCACACACCTCCATTCTATGACTTCACAGACCTCCATTCTCTGACTTCACACACCTCGTTTCTGAGTTCACACACATCCATTCTGTGACTTCACACACCTCCATTGTGACTTCATACACCTCCATTCTATGATTTCACACACCCCCATTCTGACTTCACACACTTCCATTCTATGACTTCACACAGCTCCATTCTGACTTCACACACCTCCATTCTATGACTTCGCACACCTCTATTTTGACTTCACACAACTGCATTCTGTGACTTCACACACCTCCATTCTATGACTTCGCACACCTCCATTCTATGACTTCACACACCTCCATTCTATGCCTTTACACACCTCCACTCTGTCACTTCACACACCTCCTTTCTATGACATCACACACCTCCATTCTGTGACTTCACACACCTTCAATCTATGACTTCACAACCTCCATTCTATGACTTCACAGACTTCCAATCTATGACTTCACAAACCTCCATTCTATGACTTCACACACCTGCAATCTGACTTCACACACCTCCATTCTCTGCCTTCACAAACCTCCATTCTATGACTTCACACACCTCCATTCTGTAACTTCACACGCTTCCAATGTTTGACGTCACAAACCTCCATTCCATGACTTCATACACCTCCATTCTATGACTTCACACACATCCATTCTTTGACCTCACACACCTCCATTTTGACTTCACACACCTCCATTCTGTGACTTCACACACCTGCATTTGTGACTTCACACACCACAATTTTGACTTCACACACGTCCATTCTTTGACTTCACACAATTCCATTTTGACTTCACACACCTCCATTTTGTGACTTCACACACCTCCATTCTGTGACTTCACACACCTCCATTCTATGACTTCACACACCTACATTGTGACTTCACACACCTACGTTCTATCAGTTCACACACCTGCATTGTGACTTCACACATCTCCATTCTATGACTTCACACACCTCCATTCTGAATTCACACACCTCCATTCTGACTTCACACACCTCAATTCTGTGACTTCACACACCTCCATTCTATGATTTCCCACACCTCCATTCTTTGACTTCACACACCTCCATTCCATGACTTCACATACCTCCTTTCTGCGTTGACACACCTCCATTCTGTGACTTCACATACCTCCAATCTGACTTCACACACCTCCATTCTATGACTTCACACACCTCCATTCTGTGACTTCAAAACCCACCATTCTATGACTTCACACATCTCCATTGTGACTTCACACACCTCCATTCTATGAGTTCACATAGCTCCATTCTGACTTCACACACCTCCATTCTATGACTTCGCACACCTCTATTCTGACTTCACACCCCTCCATTCTGTGATTTCACATACCTCCACTCTTTGACTTCACACACCTCCATTCTATGATTTCACACACCTCCATTCTATGATTTCACACAGCTCCATTCTATGACTTCACACAACTCCTTTCTGAGTTCCCACACCTCCATTCATTGACTTCACACACCTCCAATCTGACTTCACCCACCTCCATTCTATGACTCCACACACCTCCATTCTGTGATTTCAAAAACCAAAATTCTATAACTTCACACACCTCCATTGTGACTTCACATACCTCCATTCTAAGAGTTCACACACCTCCAATCTGACTTCACACACCTCCATTCTATGAATTCCCACAGCTCCATTCTGACTTAACACATCTCCATTCTACGACTTCGCATACCTCTACTCTGACTTCATACACCTCCATTCTGTGACTTCACACACCTCCATTCTATGACTTCAAACACCTCCATTCTGTGACTTCACACACCTCAACTCTGTCATTTTACACACCTCCATTCTGTGACTTCTCACACCTCCATTCTGTGATTACACACACCTCCATTCTATGACTTCACACACCTCCATTCTTTGACTTCACACACCTCCATTCTGTGACTTCACACACCTCCATTTTGACTTCACACATCTCCGTTCTGTGACTTCACACACCTCCCTTCTGTAACTTGACACACCTCCATTCTATGACTTCACACACCTCCATTCTGTAATTTCACACACTTCCAATGTTTGACTTCACAAACCTCCATTCTTTGACTTCACACACCTCCATTCTATGACCTCTCACACCTCCATTGTGACTTCACACATCTCCGTTCTGTGACTTCACACACCTCACTTCTGTGACTTGACACACATCCATTCTATGACTTCACACACCTCCATTCTTTGACTTCACACACCTCCATTTTGACATCACACACCTCCATTCTGTGACTTCACACACCTCCATTTGTAACTTCACACACCACAACTTTAACTTCACACACCACCATTCTTTGACTTCACACACCTCCATTTTGGCTTCACACACTTCCATTCTGTGAATTCACACACCTCCATTCTGTGACTTCACACACCTCCATTCTGACTTCACACACCTCCATTCTATGACTTCACACACTTCCATTCTATGACTTCACACACCTCCATTCTGTGACTTCACACACCTCCACTCTGAGTTCACACACTTCCATTCTGTGTCTTCACACACCTCCATTCTGTTACTTCACACACCTCGTTATATGACTTCACACACCTCCATTCTGTGACCTCACACACCTCAAATCTGAGTTCTTACCCCTCCATAGTGTGACTTCACACACCTCCATTGTGTGACTTCACACACCTGCATTCTATGACTTCACACACCTCCATTCTATGACTTCACACACCTCCATTCTATGCCTTTACACACCTCCATTCTGTGACTTCACACACCTCCATTCTATGACATCACACACCTCCATTCTGTGACTTCACACAACTCCATTCTATGACTTCACACACCTCCATTCTATGACTTCAGAAACCTACATTGTGACTTCACACACCTCCATTCTATGAGTTCACGCACCTGTATTTTGACTTCACCCACCTCCATTCTCTGACTTCACACACCTCCATTCTGACTTCACACACCTCCATTCTGACTTCTCACACCTCAAATATGTGACTTCACACACCTCCATTGGATGATTTCACACACATCCATTCTATGACTTCACAGACCTCCATTCTCTGACTTCACACACCTCCTTTCTGAGTTCACACACATCCATTCTGTGACTTCACACACCTCCATTGTGACTTCATACACCTTCATTCTATGAGTTCACACACCCCCATTCTGACTTCACACACTTCCATTCTATGACTTCACACAGCTGCATTCTGACTTCAGACGCCTCCATTTGTGACTTCACAAACCACAATTTTGACTTCAAACACCTTCATTCTGTGACTTCACACACCTCCATTCTGTGACTTCACACACCTCCATTTTGACTTCACACACTTCCATTCTTTGACTTAACACACCTGCATTCTGTGACTTCACACACCACCATTGTTTGACTTCACAACCTATATTCTTGGACTTCACACACCTCCATTCCATGACTTCACACATCTCCATTTTATGAGTTCACACACCTTCATTCTACTTCAGAAACATCCATTCTATGACTTCACACACCTCCATTCTGTGACTTCACACACCTCCATTCTATGATTTCTCACACCTCCATTCTATTAATTCACACACCTCCATTCTGTGACTTCACACACCTCCACTCTGTGACTTTACACACCTCCATTCTGTGACTTCACACACCTCCCTTCTGTGATTTCACACACAATCCATTCTATGACTTCACAAATCTCCATTCTTTGATTTCACACACCTCCATTCTATGACTTTACACACCTCCATTGTGACTTCATACTACTCCATTCTGTGAATTCACACACCTCCTTTCTGTGACTTCACACACCTCCATACTATGACTTCCATACACCTTCAATCTATGACTTCACAACCTCCATTCTATGACTTCACAGACTTCCAATCTATGACTTCACAAACCTCCATTCTATGACTTCACACACCTGCAATCTGACTTCACACACCTCCATTCTCTGCCTTCACAAACCTCCATTCTATGACTTCACACACCTCCATTCTGTAACTTCACACGCTTCCAATGTTTGACGTCACAAACCTCCATTCCATGGCTTCATACACCTCCATTCTATGACTTCACACACATCCATTCTTTGACCTCACACACCTCCATTTTGACTTCACACACCTCCATTCTGTGACTTCACACACCTGCATTTGTGACTTCACACACCACAATTTTGACTTCACACACGTCCATTCTTTGACTTCACACAATTCCATTTTGACTTCACACACCTCCATTTTGTGACTTCACACACCTCCATTCTGTGACTTCACACACCTCCATTCTATGACTTCACACACCTACATTGTGACTTCACACACCTACGTTCTATCAGTTCACACACCTGCATTGTGACTTCACACACCTCCATTCTATGACTTCACACACCTCCATTCTGAATTCACACACCTCCATTCTGACTTCACACACCTCAATTCTGTGACTTCACACACCTCCATTCTATGATTTCCCACACCTCCATTCTTTGACTTCACACACCTCCATTCCGTGACTTCACATACCTCCTTTCTGCGTTGACACACCTCCATTCTGTGACTTCACATACCTCCAATCTGACTTCACACACCTCCATTCTATGACTTCACACACCTCCATTCTGTGACTTCAAAACCCACCATTCTATGACTTCACACATCTCCATTGTGACTTCACACACCTCCATTCTATGAGTTCACATAGCTCCATTCTGACTTCACACACCTCCATTCTATGACTTCGCACACCTCTATTCTGACTTCACACCCCTCCATTCTGTGATTTCACATACCTCCACTCTTTGACTTCACACACCTCCATTCTATGATTTCACACACCTCCATTCTATGATTTCACACAGCTCCATTCTATGACTTCACACAACTCCTTTCTGAGTTCCCACACCTCCATTCATTGACTTCACACACCTCCAATCTGACTTCACCCACCTCCATTCTATGACTCCACACACCTCCATTCTGTGATTTCAAAAAGCAAAATTCTATAACTTCACACACCTCCATTGTGACTTCACATACCTCCATTCTAAGAGTTCACACACCTCCAATCTGACTTCACACACCTCCATTCTATGAATTCCCACAGCTCCATTCTGACTTAACACATCTCCATTCTACGACTTCGCATACCTCTACTCTGACTTCATACACCTCCATTCTGTGACTTCACACACCTCCATTCTATGACTTCAAACACCTCCATTCTGTGACTTCACACACCTCAACTCTGTCATTTTACACACCTCCATTCTGTGACTTCTCACACCTCCATTCTGTGATTACACACACCTCCATTCTATGACTTCACACACCTCCATTCTTTGACTTCACACACCTCCATTCTGTGACTTCACACACCTCCATTTTGACTTCACACATCTCCGTTCTGTGACTTCACACACCTCCCTTCTGTAACTTGACACACCTCCATTCTATGACTTCACACACCTCCATTCTGTAATTTCACACACTTCCAATGTTTGACTTCACAAACCTCCATTCTTTGACTTCACACACCTCCATTCTATGACCTCTCACACCTCCATTGTGACTTCACACATCTCCGTTCTGTGACTTCACACACCTCACTTCTGTGACTTGACACACATCCATTCTATGACTTCACACACCTCCATTCTTTGACTTCACACACCTCCATTTTGACATCACACACCTCCATTCTGTGACTTCACACACCTCCATTTGTGACTTCACACACCACAACTTTGACTTCACACACCACCATTCTTTGACTTCACACACCTCCATTTTGGCTTCACACACTTCCATTCTGTGAATTCACACACCTCCATTCTGTGACTTCACACACCTCCATTCTGACTTCACACACCTCCATTCTATGACTTCACACACTTCCATTCTATGACTTCACACACCTCCATTCTGTGACTTCACACACCTCCACTCTGAGTTCACACACTTCCATTCTGTGTCTTCACACACCTCCATTCTGTTACTTCACACACCTCGTTATATGACTTCACACACCTCCATTCTGTGACCTCACACACCTCAAATCTGAGTTCTTACCCCTCCATAGTGTGACTTCACACACCTCCTTTGTGTGACTTCACACACCTCCATTCTATGACTTCACACACCTCCATTCTATGACTTCACACACCTCCATTCTATGCCTTCACACACCTCCATTCTGTGACTTCACACACCTCCATTCTATGACATCACACACCTCCATTCTGTGACTTCACACAACTCCATTCTATGACTTCACACACCTCCATTCTATGACTTCAGAAACCTACATTGTGACTTCACGCACCTGTATTTTGACTTCACCCACCTCCATTCTCTGACTTCACACACCTCCATTCTGACTTCACACACCTCCATTCTGACTTCTCACACCTCAAATATGTGACTTCACACACCTCCATTGGATGATTTCACACACATCCATTCTATGACTTCACAGACCTCCATTCTCTGACTTCACACACCTCCTTTCTGAGTTCACACACATCCATTCTGTGACTTCACACACCTCCATTGTGACTTCATACACCTTCATTCTATGAGTTCACACACCCCCATTCTGACTTCACACACTTCCATTCTATGACTTCACACAGCTGCATTCTGACTTCAGACACCTCCATTTGTGACTTCACAAACCACAATTTTGACTTCAAACACCTTCATTCTGTGACTTCACACACCTCCATTCTGTGACTTCACACACCTCCATTTTGACTTCACACACTTCCATTCTTTGACTTAACACACCTGCATTCTGTGACTTCACACACCACCATTGTTTGACTTCACAACCTATATTCTTGGACTTCACACCCCTCCATTCCATGACTTCACACATCTCCATTTTATGAGTTCACACACCTTCATTCTACTTCAGAAACATCCATTCTATGACTTCACACACCTCCATTCTGTGACTTCACACACCTCCATTCTATGATTTCTCACACCTCCATTCTATTAATTCACACACCTCCATTCTGTGACTTCACACAACTCCATTCTATGACTTCCCACACCTCCATTCTGTGACTTCACACACCTCCATTCTGAGTTCACAAACCTCCATTCTGTGACTTAACGCACCTTCATTCTGTGACTTCACAAACCTCCATTCTATGACTTCACACATCTCCATTCTATGAGTTCACACACCTCCATACTATGACTTCACACACCTCCAGTCTTTGACTTCACACCCCTCCATTCTGTGACTTCACACACCTCCATTCTATAACTTCACACACCTCCATTGTGACTTCCCACACCTCCAATCTGAGTTCACACACCTCCGTTCTGACTTCACACACCTCCATTCTATGACTTCACACACCTCCATTCTGTGACTTCACACACCTGAATTCTGTGACTTCACACGCCTCCATTCTGACTTCACACACCTCCATGCTATGACTTCACACACCTCCATTCTATGACTTCACACACCTAGATTCTGTGACTTCACACACCTCCATTCTGAGTTCACACACCTCCATTCTGTGACTTCACACACCTCCATTCTGACTTCACAGAGCTCCATAAAATGACTTCACACCTCCATTCTCTGACTTCCCACACCTCCATTCTATGATTTCACACGCCTCCATTCTATGACTTCACACACCTCCATTCTGTGACTTCACACACCTCCATTGTGAGTTCACACACCTCCATTCTGTGACTTCACACACCTCCATTCTATGACTTCACAAACCTCCATTCTTTGACTTCACACACCTCCATTGTGAGTTCACACACCTCCATTCTGTGACTTCACACACCTCCATTCTGTGACTTCACACACCTCCATTCTATGATTTCTCACACCTCCATTCTATTAATTCACACACCTCCATTCTGTGACTTCACACAACTCCATTGTATGATTTCTCACACCTCCATTCTATTAATTCACACACCTCCATTCTGTGACTTCACACAACTCCATTCTATGACTTCCCACACCTCCCTTCTGTGACTTCACACACCTCCATTCTGAGTTCACAAACCTCCATTCTGTGACTTAACGCACCTTCATTCTGTGACTTCACACACCTCCATTCTATGACTTTACAGACCTCCATTCTATGAGTTCACACACCTCCATACTAGGACTTCACACACCTCCAGTCTTTGTCTTCACACCCCTCCATTCTGTGACTTCACACACCTCCATTCTATAACTTCACACACCTCCATTGTGACTTCCCACACCTCCAATCTGAGTTCACACACCTCCGTTCTGACTTCACACACCTCCATTCTATGACTTCACACACCTCCATTCTGTGACTTCACACACCTGAATTCTGTGACTTCACACGCCTCCATTCTTACTTCACACACCTCCATTCTATGACTTCACACACCTCCATTCTATGACTTCACACACCTAGATTCTGTGACTTCACACACCTCCATTCTGAGTTCACACACCTCCATTCTGTGACTTCACACACCTCCATTCTGACTTCACAGAGCTCCATAATGACTTCACACACCTCCATTCTGTGACTTTGCACACCTCCATTCTGACTTCACACAACTCCATTCTCTGACTTCCCACACCTCCATTCTATGATTTCACAAACCTCCGTTCTATGACTTCACACACCTCCATTCTATGACTTCACACACCTTCATTCTGTGACTTCACACACCTCAATTCTGTGACTTCACACACCTCCATTATGACTTCACACACATCCATTCTATGACTTCACACACCTCCATTCTATGACTTCACACACCTCCATTCTGTGAAATCACACACCTCCATTCTGAGTTCACACACCTCCATTCTGTGACTTCATACACGTTCGTTCTCACTTCAGAAACATCCATTCTATGACTTCAGGCACCTCCATTCTATGACTTCAAAAACCTCCGTTCTGTGACCACACACCTCCATTCTGAGTTCCCACACCTCCATTCTGTGACTTCACTCACCTCCATCCTGACTTCACACACCTCCATTCTGACTTTACAAACCTCAATTCTTTGACTTCACACACCTCCATTCTATGATTTCACACTCTTCCTTTCTATGAATTCACACACCTCCATTCTGTGACTTCACACACCCCATTTCTGAGTTGACACACCTCTATTCTGTGATTTCACACACCTCCAATTTGACTTCACACACCCCCATTCTATGATTTCACACACCCCCATTGTGACTTCACACACTCCATTCTATTAGTTCACACACCTCCATTCTGACTTCACACACCTCCATTCTATGGCACACACAGCTGCATTCTGTGACTTCACACACCTCCATTCTGTGACTTCACACACCTCCATTTTGACTTCACACACTTCCATTCTGTGAATTCACACACCTCCATTCTGTGACTTCACACACCTCCATTCTGACTTCACACACCTCCATTCTATGACTTCACACACTTCCATTCTGTGAATTCACACACCTCCATTCTGTGATTTCACACACCTCCATTCTGACTTCACACACCTCCATTCTATGACTTCACACACCTCCATTCTGTGACCTCACACACCTCAAATCTGAGTTCTTACCCCTCCATAGTGTGACTTCACACACCTCCATTGTGTGACTTCACACACCTCCATTCTATGACTTCACACACCTCCATTCTATGACTTCACACACCTCCATTCTATGCCTTTACACACCTCCATTCTGTGACTTCACACACCTCCATTCTATGACATCACACACCTCCATTCTGTGACTTCACACAACTCCATTCTATGACTTCACACACCTCCATTCTATGACTTCAGAAACCTACATTGTGACTTCACACACCTCCATTCTATGAGTTCACACACCTGCATTGTGACTTCACCCACCTCCATTCTCTGACTTCACACACCTCCATTCTGACTTCACACACCTGCATGCTGACTTCACAGACCACAAATCTGTGACTTCACACACCTCCATTGGATGATTTCACACACCACCATTCTATGACTTCACAGACCACCATTCTCTGACTTCACACACCTCCTTTCTGAGTTCACACACATCCATTCTGTGACTTCACACACCTCCATTGTGACTTCATACACCTCAATTCTATGACTTCACTCACCCCCATTCTGACTTCACACACTTCCATTCTATGACTTCACACAGCTCCATTCTGACTTCACACACCTCCATTCAATGACTTCGCACACCTCTATTTTGACTTCACACAACTGCATTCTGTGACTTCACACACATACATTCTATGACTTCACACACCTCCATTCTATGACTTCACACACCTCCATTCTATGCCTTTACACACCTCCATTCTGTGACTTCACACACCTCCATTCTGTGACATCACACACCTCCATACTGTGACTTCACACACCTCCATTCTATGACTTCACACACCTCCATTCTATGACTTCAGAAACCTACATTGTTAGTTCACAAACCTCCATTCTATAAGTTCACACACCTGCATTGTGACTTCACTTACCTCCATTCTCTGACTTCACACACCTCCATTCTGACTTCACACACCTCCATTCTGACTTCACACACCTCAACTCTGTGACTTCACACACCTCCATTCCATGATTTCACACACCTCCATTCTATGACTTCACAGACTTCCATTCTCTGACTTCACACACCTCGTTTCTGAGTTTACACACATCCATTCTGTGACTTCACACACCTCCATTGTGACTTCATACATCTCCATTCTATGACTTCACACACCCCATTCTGACTTCACACACTTCCATTCTATGACTTCACACAGCTCCATTCTGACTTCACACACCTCCATTCTATGACTTCGCACACCTCTATTTTGACTTCACACAACTGCATTCTGTGACTTCACACACCTCCATTCTATGACTTCACACACCTCCTTTCTGAGTTCACACACATCCATTCTGTGACTTCACACACCTCCATTGTGACTTCATACACCTCCATTCTATGAGTTCACACACCTCCATCCTGACTTCACACACTTCCATTCTATGAATTCACACAGCTCCATTCTGACTTCACACACATCCATTATATGACTTCGCACACCTCTATTCTGACTTCACACATCCGCATTTTGTGACTTCACACACCTCCATTCTATGATTTCACACACCTCCATTCTGTGACTTCACACACCTCCACTCTGTGACTTTACACACCTCCATTCTGTGACTTCACACACCTCCATTCTGTGATTTCACACACAATCCATTTTATGACTTCACAAATCTCCATTCTTTGATTTCACACACCTCCATTCTATGACTTCACACACCTCCATTGTGACTCCATACTACTCCATTCTGTGAATTCACACAGCTCCTTTCTGTGACTTCACACACCTCCATACTATGACTTCCATACACCTTCAATCTATGACTTCACAACCTCCATTCTATGACTTCACAGACTTCCAAACTATGACTTCACAAACCTCCATTCTATGACTTCACACACCTGCAATCTGACTTCACACACCTCCATTCTCTGCCTTCACACACCTCCATTCTATGACTTCACACACCTCCATTCTGTAACTTCACACGCTTCCAATGTTTGACGTCACAAACCTCCATTCCATGACTTCATACACCTCCATTCTATGACTTCACACACATCCATTCTTTGACCTCACACACCTCCATTTTGACTTCACACACCTCCATTCTGTGACTTCACATACCTCCAATCTGACTTCACACACCTCCATTCTATGACTTCACACACCTCCATTCTGTGACTTCAAAACCCACCATTCTATGACTTCACACATCTCCATTGTGACTTCACACACCTCCATTCTATGAGTTCACATAGCTCCATTCTGACTTCACACACCTCCATTCTATGACTTCGCACACCTCTATTCTGACTTCACACAACCGCATTTTGTGACTTCACACGCCTCCATTCTATGATTTCAAACACCTCCATTCTTTGACTTCACACACCTCCACTCTGTGACTTTACACACCTCCATTCTGTGACTTCACACACCTCCATTCTGTGATTTCACACACAATCCATTCTATGACTTAACAAACCTCCATTCTTTGATTTCACACACCTCCATTCTATGACTTCACACACCTCCATTGTGACTTCATACTACTCCATTCTGTGAATTCACACACCTCCTTTCTGTGACTTCACACACCTCCATACTATGACTTCCACACACCTTCAATCTATGACTTCACAACCTCCATTCTATGACTTCAAAAACTTCCAATCTATGACTTCACAAACCTCCATTCTATGACTTCACACACCTCCATTGTGACTTCACACATCGCGGTTCTGTGACTTCACACACCTCCCTTCTGTGACTTGACACACCTCCATTTTATGACTTCACACACTCCATTCTATGACTTCCCACACCTCCATTCTGTAATTTCACACGCTTCCAATGTTGGACGTCACAAACCTCCATTCCATGACTTCACACACCTCCATTCTGTGACTTCACACACCTGCATTTGTGACTTCACACACCACAATTGTGACTTCACACACGTCCATTCTTTGACTTCACACACCTCCATTTTGACTTCACACACCTCCATTTTGTGACTTCACACACCTCCATTCTATGACTTCACACACCTCCATTCTATGACTTCACACACCTACATTGTGACTTCACACACCTACGTTCTATCAGTTCACTCACCTGCATTGTGATTTCACACACCTCCATTCTATGACTTCACACACCTCCATTCTGAATTCACACACCTCCATTCTGACTTCACACACCTCAATTCTGTGACTTCACACACCTCCATTCTATGATTTCCCACACCTCCCTTCTTTGACTTC
Source organism: Megascapheus bottae (assembly GCA_024803745.1). NCBI lineage: Eukaryota > Metazoa > Chordata > Mammalia > Rodentia > Geomyidae > Megascapheus > Megascapheus bottae. The sequence goes on along the minus strand of JANJXV010001177.1, from coordinate 869 downwards.
ACACACCTCCATTCTATGACTTCACATACCTCCTTTCTGAGTTGACACACCTCCATTCTGTGACTTCACATACCTCCAATCTGACTTCACACACCTCCATTCTATGACTTCACACACCTCCATTCTGTGACTTCAAAACCCACCATTCTATGACTTCACACGTCTCCATTGTGACTTCACACACCTCCATTCTATGAGTTCACATAGCTCCATTCTGACTTCACACACCTCCATTCTATGACTTCGCACACCTCTATTCTGACTTCACACCCCTCCATTCTGTGATTTCACATACCTCCACTCTTTGACTTCACACACCTCCATTCTATGATTTCACACACCTCCATTCTATGATTTCACACAGCTCCATTCTATGACTTCACACAACTCCTTTCTGAGTTCACACACCTCCATTCATTGACTTCACACACCTCCAATCTGACTTCACACACCTCCATTCTATGACTCCACACACCTCCATTCTGTGATTTCAAAAACCACAATTCTATGACTTCACACACCTCCATTGTGACTTCACATACCTCCATTCTAAGAGTTCACACACCTCCAATCTGACTTCACAGACCTCCATTCTATGAATTCCCACAGCTTCATTCTGACTTAACACACCTCCATTCTATGACTTCGCATACCTCTATTCTGACTTCATACACCTCCATTCTGTGACTTCACACACCTCCATTCTATGACTTCAAACACCTCCATTCTGTGACTTCACACACCTCAACTCTGTCACTTTACACACCTCCATTCTGTGACTTCTCACACCTCCATTCTGTGATTTCACACACCTCCATTCTATGACTTCACAAACCTCCATTCTTTGACTTCACACACCTCCATTCTAT